>LGRX02020470.1:66493-97361 GCA_001247695.2 Cymbomonas tetramitiformis
GCGGTTCCCGAGGGGTCTCGCTGAGGGGGGCTCGCGGCGGTTCCAATGGTTGTGAAGTAGATGGCACAAGAGGGACAGGGCGAAGAAGGGCAGCGTGGTGAGGGTGCCTACGAGAGTGCAGTGGGGACTGCCTTCTGTAAGGCTGCCGGGATTGCCTTGCGTATGTGGACGCCATAATGCAGCTGCCGCAAGGCCACTGAACGCCGTGGTGGCGGCCAGGAGTGCGATCCCTGCACACATCTCCGGGCCGGAGAATTGGGTCCAGTGGGATCGCGCTAACTGAGCGGCTGCGGCCAAGTACTGCATGTAAGCCACGCACTGCTCCATCAGGTCTCCTCTTTGCCCTTCGCCTGCAGCGCTACCCTGCGGCCACACGCCCAGTGACCTTCCAATCTCGTCAGATATTTACGTCAGCTTTTGACCTCAGTGCTCACCTCGGCTCAATCACTCATTCCCTCTTTTTTCGTCTGAATTGAGGAATGTGCTTTATAAATGTGTAAAGTTTCCGCAACCTCAAGATGGCGAGAGATTTTTCGTCCAGATTGGATTTTAGATTGGCGGCTGCTGCGGATATGATCCAAGGGCGAAGCTGCAGGCGGCCGCTGCGTATATGATCCAAGGGTGACGCTTCAGGCAGCCGCTGCGGATATGCTCCAAGGGCGGTGCTGCAGGCAGCCACTGCAGAAATGATCCGAGGGCATAGCTTCAGGCGGCTGCTGCGAATATGATCCAAGGGCAGTGCTGCACGCAGCCGCTGCGGATATGATCCGAGGTTGGAGCTTCATGCAGGCGCTGCCTAAATGCTCCGCTTAGATGTCCTTGGAATGAGTGGCGAGTGAATAACCTCATCCGGCATGCTGCTGTCGGCCTGAGCCTGACCAGATAAGTAAGGGAGCACATTCCGGTGGTACATGGCATCGAGGTCCACCGCAGCACTCCCTCCCAGAGACCCTCCAGCATCCACATAGGACTCCAGATACCGATGCACCTGCCAAAATGCACACGTGGCAGCAAAGGATGCATGCTCAAAATCAGATCAAAATATAAAGGCAAGAAGTAAACTGGTATCGTAAAAGGGCATCGCGCGTCACTCACAAGGCCGTATCTCGCGAGCGCGTCACTCACACCGCTGTATCTCGCTGTATCTCGCAGGCGCGTCACTCGTACAGGCGCGTCACTCTGAGCCGTATCTCGCAGGCGCGTCACTCCTGAGTCGTATTATCTGTACCGCGTCACTCACAATATCTCGCACGCGCGTCACCAGGCCGATCTGCAAGCGCGTCACTCACACCGCTGTATCTCGCTGTATCTCGCAGGCGCGTCACGCTGGCCGTATCTCGCAGGCGCGTCACTCACAAGGTCGTATCTCGCACGCGCGTCACTCACAAGGCCGTATCTCGCAAGCGCGTCACTCATAAGGCCGTATCTCGCAAGCGCATCGGAGCAGGCGCATTTCCAACGACCATCATTCGTGCTACCCCATGCCCTCTCAAGTTTCACCTGCCAAGCGTTGACCCGCAGCGCGTCTGTGTACGACCGGAGCCACTCCATGTGCCTGCTGTTCGCTTGTTCCACAGCATCCTCTCCCCCCGCGCTGCCTGGTCGGACGCCTGCAGCTCTCCTGGGAGCGTCTCCGGCAAGCGCCCAGGCTGCAGCTGACACTCGCCCCACACTGTGACCGCCATACCCCGACGCATCTCCACCTCATCATGGTAGCCGCTCGAAATTCATAGTGTTGCATGAGCCTATGATGCTTTCCGCCCGAGGGAAATGAGTTCTGGGCCCGCGGACGGCGGAGGTGAAGAGACACAACCGGGGCAAGCGATACAAGGAAGGACGTCCGAAGCCAGTTCCCAAGAGCAAGCGGCGCGGCGGGAGAAGCCTTCGTCCTCTCTGAGACAAAGGTCCCCATGCTCGGCATGCTGCATGCTGCGGAGCCTGGAGTGCGCATTGAAGCCCTCATGATCGGGTGATAGGCAGCATGCCCCTAGGAGGGCCGCCCACGAAATCGAATTGAACGGCCTGGGGGCATACCCAGGGTGTCCCTTGCGTCTTTTCTTAACAACGGTTTTGTTCCTTACGTCAACGACAAGTGATCTGACCTTATATGCGATCCTCCGGTCAAATCTATAAACTCTTGAGCATGGCGTGGGAGTGAGGTATGAGCGGTGGTGAGGAAATGAGCCGCGTGACCCTGAGGCATCCTTCGAGGTTTGCGCGGATGCAGCTCGGAGGCGTTCCCGCAGTGCGTCGAGCTGGGAGGCGAGGCCCCGGCGCAGTGGCGTGGCCCGCGCCTGCCGAATGGAATGGGCACTCCGAGCAGCATGGCCATGGTCGGCGCGAAGTCGAGCTGGGGCATGACACCTGCAACACGCGCGGCTTCGCATTTGATCTAAATATAGATTTGCGCACATCTGCACCTAATAGTACAACCTCGATCTGGCCCCTCGTGGGCTGCCCAAAATGACCCTCACGAGAGTCGCTTCTATCTCAATCCAAACAGCGGCGTTAAAGGTATGGTGTGCACCTGTCATGAGAGGGGGCTGCTGACAGCGGGTGAGACGACCGGAGACATAGACCACGTTCTCAGGACGACACAGGAAATGCACGAAGCCACACCGGGGAAATGGCAAGTGAAATGGAAGTCTAGACACAGTCAGGCAAGGTTCCCAGCAACCATCCGTTGGTTGTCACACGTTGATTGTCACCCGTTGGTTGTCAAACGTTAGTTGTCACCCGTTGGTTGTCACACGCTGGTTGTCGCTGCTGGTTGTCACCCGCTGGTTGTCGCACGTTGGTTATCACCGTTGGTTGTCACCCGCTGGTTGTCACACGTTGGTTGTCACCCGTTGGGTGTCACCCGTTGGTTGTCACCCGTTGGTTGTCACACGTTGGTTGTCAACCGCTGGTTGTCACACGCTGGTTGTCACCCAGTTGGTTGTCACCGTTGGTTGTCACCTGGTTGTCGCACGTTGGTTGTCCCGTTGGTTGTGCCGTTGGTTGTCACCCGTTGGTTATCTCGCCCTGTCACCCGTTAGTTTGTCACCCGTTCGTTATCACCCGTTGGTTGTCACCCGTTGGTTGTCACACGTTGGTTGACACACGTTGGTTGTGACCCGTTGGTTGTCACACGTTGGTTGTCACACGTTGGTTCGTGGCATTTGGGAGGACGTTCACCTCCGCACTCCGGGCACATCCACTCTGCCGTCTGGGCTGAAGCCTGCAAAAGACGGCCACCTAATTGTTAATCGCAGTGCGGAGCGCCCGAGAAGAGCAAAGGATCGCCAGAAGGCTACAAAGCCACGCCGGAGGGCCTGAAGCGCCCGCGAGGCGAGAGGCTGAAGCCCGGGAAACACGCACAGCGGCCGCGGTGGGAAACACGCACACGCACGGCTGCGGGCGATGGGCTGTGAAAGCGCCCAGGCGCAGGAGGTGGGCCGAAGCCAGGGCAGTGCCGCACCAGGTCGGCGCAAAAGGAGGGGAACATCGTTGCCCTTTCCTTCTCTTTGCCGAGGGCGTACGCAAAGAACACCGACTCCACCTGCAGCCACGTGGAGAGTGCCGTGCTCGCCCCTGAGCTGAGAAAGGGAGACTCGAAATGCAGCACCATGTATTCGGCCATACCCAGCACTTCACACTAATTTCGCCGAGAGAATCTTCCGTGCCACAGTCTCGCGGGCACGCCAGCCCATGTCAGATTGGCTGCCGCTTTGCCCACTTTGCCAGAGAGACTTGCAGTCCGTTGGATCGAGGGGGGCCGAATTCCGGCCGTCATGAAAATCAATCTGCACAGCTCAGTGCGTCATCGGCCACGCCCTCACAATGTGAAAAAGTACTAGCGCAGGCCGCCCTCAACAGCTTCTTCATGCCGCATATATTGCAAATAGACAGGTGCACCAGGTTCGGGGTTGAGCGTGCTGCTCGAGCGCCGTGCTAAGGCCGGGGCTGGGCAAGGTTGCGATCCACCTCCTCGGGAGAGCCGCCGCCGTGGTCGCCGTGCATGGTCTGCCCGTGATCCCCCATAACCACCAGCAGCTGCCCGCTCCCAATCCGTCCAGGGATCTCAGCGCGAGCCCTTGCTGCTCCAAGCGAACCCAAAAGAAGGTGCGCGGGAAGCTGCACATCCGCCCTTGAATCTACAATCGCGTCACTTCAGCCACCCCCCTCGGCCATGAGCCCTCGTTCAACGGTGATGCACGCCCCGGGTGCAAAGCGCCGTACCGCATTGTGATACGCCCCTCCAACTCCGCTGTCTCCCTCCATCGTTTGCACCACCTGTCTCCTCCATCCTCGCCACCGCGAAGCCCCAACACCCATCACCTATTCGGCAGAATTGACGAAGGAAGCTTCAGCTCTTGCCTCCCCAGCCCTAGATCTCTCTAAGTTCAGCTTTTGCCTCCCCAGCCCTAGATCTCTCTACATTAAGCTTTTGACTCCCCAGCCCTAGATCTCTCTAAATTCAGCTTTTGACTCCCCAGCCCTAGATCTCTCTACATTCGCGCCGGAAAGGATTAGCATCTTCCGTAACCGTTTGGCTCGGTAGCGGGGGGTTGCTAGGCAGGCACCCCCTTAAGCACGCGAAGCAGCTCCCGTGTAATGAGAGCCCAGCGCTGCGTGCCGCACATCGCTATTGAACAAGAGAGACTGGCTCACGTCACTCCTGTTTGGAGAACGGGCGGCCCGGCAAGCCCGCCAGGGTGGCAACGCACCTTCTCGATGAGGGCGTTGGTTTCCGCTAGCTTGGCAGCCATCGCCGGGCTGTCCACTCCAAATATGTGCCCCGCGTGATCCACGGCCAAGGTGTGACCGATGGCCACATCCCACTGCCCACCCTTACCCCCGCGCACGTCACAGCGCCCCACATTCCGCCAGCGCTGTGCGCCTCCCGCCACGTCAGCGTGTTCCGCAATCGGATGAACCTCGGTAAATGTGGCATTCCGCGAGCTCCAGCCGCCCCCCGCCGCATTACTCGCCGAGCGCCAGATCTCACGATGAACCCTCGATTTGCGCCATGTTTGTGCGTGCCGCATCTTAGCATCGCTGCTTGCTCCCCACTCCATTAGCAAGTGCTTCACGCCATGTCAGCGCGTGCCACATCTCGGTACTGCTGCGTGCTTCACGCCATGTCAGCGCATGCCACATCGCGCCATCACTGCATGCCTCACGCCATATCAGCAAGTGTCACGTCGCGCCATCACTGCGTGCTTGACGCCATGTCAGCAAGTGCCACATCGCGCCGTCATTGCATGCCTCACGCCATGTCAGCGAGTGCCACATCTTGCTACTAACGCTCACTTTGCTCCACGTCCTCACGCGCCGCAGGCCGCTGCAAGTCCCTCTCCGCTCCTAGCCCTCAGCGCGACCCGCAGAGCCACCAGGAGTACTGCCTACGAGCAAATGTTTATTTTATCACAATCAGTTGGTCCCGAGCCCTCAATGGCCACATTCTGCTCCGAAGGATCAATGGCCAGTTGCCACACTATCGAAGTAGGCAGCCTAGAATGAACCAAATAGGTACAATCGCCATTTCCCTAGATCGGGAGGACGGGGGGAAGGCAGGGAGGTGGCTTGCAACCTGCTCTGGGTGAAGCAGCGCAGGAAGGAGGTTGTTCGCCACACCAATATCCACAGTGTCAAGGTCCTGTCACACCCATATCCATGCCGCCGCTAAACATGCATGACATCGTCACCTCACTGTCACGCCCACATCGATGCCGCCACTGACCACTTTGCAAATGCATGACAGCGTCACCGCACTGTCACGCCCACATCGATGCCGCCACACCTGTCAAACCCACATCGATGCTTACTGACCACTTTGCAAATGCATGACAGCGTCACCGCACTGTCATGCCCATATCGATGCCGCCACTGACCACTTTGCAAATGCATGACAGCGTCACCGCACTGTCATGCCCATATCGATGCCGCCACTGACCACTTTGCAAATGCATGACAAGTTGGAACCCCACCTTAACATTCAAGGACGGGAAAGGAGCGCTCATCTGCACCCGCACGGCCCCCGCTAAAGTGTGAGAACTCGCTCTCTAATTGCCCCCCCCCAAAGTCCGCCTGTGACGCTGGAGGCGGTGCGCCACCGCAACATCGTAGGCGCGCTCCGGAAGCTCTTTGGAGAGGGGAATGCGTCGGTCAAGAAGTTGCAGAGCACATGCAAAGGCGATGGTAGAATACTGTGCACGCACGGCCTGAGCGGCGCCGCGCGCCCCTCGTGCCGTGCCGGTCAGTGGCACTCCTGCAGAGGGCATTTCAGCTGCGGGGGCATCGCGCAGAAGGACGGCACACCGGTGGCCGCATCGACGCCTCCGAGCTGCGGTGGTCAAAGCCTCATGGACTTCACAGAGACCTCGGAAGAGGCAACACGGGGCGCTACGGGAGGGCGGCACGGGGCGCTGCGGCAGGGGGGATGGGGCGCTACGGGCGGCATGGGCGCGTGAGGCATGGGGCGCTGCGGGAGGGGGCATGGGGTGCTGCGGGAGGGCGGCATGGGGCGCTGCGGGAGGGCGGCATGGGGCGCTGCGGGAGGGGGCAGGTGCTTAAGGCATGGCGCTGCAGGGCGGCATGGGGTGCGGGAGGGCGGCATGGGGCGCTGCGGGAGGGCGGCATGGGGCGCTGCGGGAGGGCGACAGGGAGCGCTGTGGGAGGGCGCGCCTGAAACGTCTCAGGTGAGAATAGCTGCATCCTGGGGCAACCAACCCATGCTATCCATCAAGCCCCTCCCTTAAGCGCTTAGAGGCCTTCCCCTCTCTCAAGCGCTCGGAGGCCTTCCCCTCTCTCAAGCGCTCCCGCCAGCTCGGAGGAACTGGCAGCGCTCTGTGCAGCGTCCCACGAGGTGGATCGAGCCTCGGCCAGGAGCACTCGTCACCGCATCAGCTTTCACATTTCACATGCGCAATTCACGCATCGTGGGCAATGCGGCCCGGAGCTCGCGCATGCCAGTCCGCGCGCCCGGCATTGGGAGGAGGGCCCTGCGCAGCACTGCCTCGGAGCACCTGGATGCGGCGCGCCTCACCAGGTGTCATCCCCCGAAAAGGCTAAACGCCGATGGGACGCCTTCAGCTGGGCAATCAGATTATCCTCGGTCATCGTCTCCGCACCGAAACTGTTGCCAATGTCCACGAAGGTCGGCAGCCCACCGGTGAGCAGACCCTGTGCAGGCCGCCGGCCAGCAGCTCCTACTCACCCATGCGATCCGTGACCTGCCGGCCAGCAGCTCCTACTCACCCATGTGATCCGTGACCTGCCCTGGTATTCTGTTGAGGGAGCCTCGGCAAGACACGGCTCTCTCTTGCAGCTCCCGCATCACCAACAAAGTGCATGGCTCATGCCCCAAGTAGTAGACGAAACACACTGTACGTTGCAGGCGGTTAGAATGGAAGGGCATTGTGGACGACCCGACACCAGCACCCCGGTGGCTCCCACAAGTTGACCTTTCCATTGAAGCACGTGCGCCAGTCTACAGCACCCCTAAGGCTGCCCCGAATCCTTCCTTCTCAAGCATGTACACCCGTCTCCAGCATCCAAGGAACTCGCGGACCCCTTGAAAGTGAGGCATCAGATCGGCCCTCCGAGGTGCCTCCGCCTTCCACCCGTTGGATGGGTGGAATCGAGACCAAGGTAAACACTGGTGGCGCCTGCCACCCCCGAGCCCATTGCAAAGATGCAACAAGCAAGGCGAGAGACACTACGAGCAAGACACCGTGGATAGATGGAAATATGTTTAGAGTTTAAGGCATGGCAGGGTGAATGTCCAAGTGTTGGCCAGAGGAGCTTTGAGAACCTTGAGGCGCTGCATGGTCGTCGTGGGAGGGTCTGCTATAAATTTGAGCAGCGCAGTTGAATGCGGATGTACGCTGCGAAGGTGTTGCAGGGCTGACGCAGCAATCGCACAAATTTCCCCAGTTCAGTTCATCTCGTTCTCGTCCTCATTGTTATGGCTAAGCACGTGCGAGTGACCACATTCGAAATGAATACCATACTCAAAAAGCTGTCCTGCTCTACGCCAGCAGATCTCGACACTCTGGCCTGAGCTTGCCCACAACTTGACAAGTTCAATACCAGCAGCTGTAGCTGTGTGCGCCGGTCTCGTGCAGGCACTCATGGGCGTGACGCCGACATCGTCCGGGAGGTACCGCCACCTTGATTCCTTAGGTCATCGAAGTAAGTGGCAACAGGGTGAACGACCCTCAAATTCAAGGAAGCGTTGAGTTTAAGAAGTCGCGTGTGGGAGATTGCGGACGACTAATAGCTGAATAGCTCGAAGTGGTAGAACCACAGTGGCGCAACACCATACGCAAAGGTACTTCGTACATACATCTAATTTACGATTTACAAGGGAATGATGGCGAAGCGCCGACACCTCCGAGAGCTTCGAGATGCTTGTAATCCCTTGACTTCGCAGATGCTGCGAGAAACAACCTCCCATGTCTTAGCGATTGGCATGAAGTCAAGAAACGTGTCAAAGTTAACTGACCGTTCGAGCGGCTCGTGATACGCACTCTGCCGAAGGGTCGGCAGTACTGAGATGAGATCGTGTGAAGAGCTTGTTTTGTCTCGGGAAACAGCATAAAGTAGTTTGAGGTGGAGCTTGCCCGCAGCAGCCTATGTTGGATCTCATAACAGTGCGGTCATGTGGAGGGACGTGGCGCACCATTGGGGTGGTTGGTTACAAAGTCCCAGCGTAGAGCATCCACTATCAGAATCACGACCTTGTTATACGCGGGTGAACTCCAACACCCAATATCTTTAGAGTTATCGTTCTGTGGCATCCATCTGAGTGCCCCCAGCGAGTGCCCCCAGCGCTACAAGAGATGAGATGCGGGCCAACTCACGTATGTTTTTGGGATATCAGGGACAAAATACCCTGTCCTGTAGTATTCTCTGCGGAGGAGAATGCAATGTTTGAACGTGATATTCGCACAACACGAGCAACATGGTATGATTCGGGTTGTGCACTGTCACGAGGATATGGGAGAGAACCTTGGTATTGAGTCAGGACAAGTACTCGCGTCAGGAAGTTCGATGCGCGAGAGGAGAAAGCCTTGAGCAAATATACCCAATGCAACGAGGTGAAGAGTAGTCACGATTGCTAGGAGCGCGAGCCACTGCAACGAACGGCAGGAAGGTTTGCTTGCGTTAGTGACATCTGAGTGAGGTCGAGTTCGGACGGGAAGGCACGCTGCGTACATCAAGCTATATATAAGGATTATCACGGTGACCAAGCCAGCTTGGGTCAAGGCAACTAAAAGCGCTATACACCGCAACATATACTGAAACGACGACAGTCCACCACCGACAAACGGAACCATTTTGTACACGCCCCAATCCGTCAGTCACACTGCAACTTATAGGGGTTCAACAGGTAGCACGATCCCACCAGTGAGCCGGCTTGGAATCTCAAGTGTAGGGCACGTCTTACCGAAACCGTGCCTACGCCAGAAATAGCGCCCTGTTTCACCTTCATCTGAGCCTGAAGGCTTTCCGAGTCTGCTAACGCTTTAGGACCGCAGGCACATTCACACCTGAAGGGCAACCGGTGCTATTAGCCTTGAGATCAACAAGACGGTTGGCAAGCCTTGAGATCAACAAGACGGTTGGCACTTTTCAGTGCAGGAAACAGCAGAAGAAACTGAGACTTCACACACAATTCCAGACAGGAAGCGTATTTTCAAAGCGTTTGCGCTCTGTTCGTTCCGAGCAAAACAGGGCTGAACCTGCAATCTTCTTTCGTTTACTGTGTGATGATATCTCAAGATCTTTTCGTTCACAAGCGATGGTGAAATCATAGTGGCATATACGCAGGGACAATTTCGAACGCAAATCACATATATACGGCACACTAGATGCGACACCTTCGCGATGTCCTTCCCGTTGGAAGCACTCTGTTTTTCTGGACTGGTGTCACCTCGTCATTTGCCAATTATCAAGAGATAAGGGGGAAATGGTCATAGCTCCGTGTGAAGTGATCGGAATGGGGCAACCAAGGTTAGGTATGTGGTATCGAAGCGCATGTGGAAGACCCCTAGCCTACTGTATTACAGGTAATAGGAGCTCTATAGTACACTGTACAGGGCCCCTCGCCTGCGACTCATTGGAAGCCAATAGGCGAATGCGGAGGTAGCAATGACCACCATCAAGTCGGATGGGTCTATACACCAAGCCTGTGGGGGTGGATGAAGGGGAGCACGACATCATTTAATTTCGTTGCTCTGCCTCCCACATAATCATAACAATTTTAGACTTAGCAAGCACCCTTGCTTGTGGAGCGCGCCGCCGAAGGGGTTATGCAATTCATACTCAATCTCCAATCCGGTTTTCAAAGCACGGTTAGGTCCCCTATAGGTAATCTTCCCTATTGAGCAAGGATGTAAACAAGGGTGCGCTTTATCGCCGTTGCGGTTTAACTGATGGAAACACCGAAATGCTTCTAGTATAATTATATGGTTGATCAGACGTCTCCCATTCTTCGGTCCCAAGATGCACGTCTCCCATTCTTTGCAACAGCTTCATTATAATAATATACATTTTCCCCTTTTCAGGCTGCACGGAAACCGCAAACAAGTGCAAGTACAGGGCTTGTCATATATTCCAAAAAACTCTCTAAAGGTTTCAGCAACCAAAACCTTTCTGCAGAAGATTGCCAAAGAGCAAGGTCAACATCAACCGGACAAGAAAGAAACACATCTGCCTCAAGGAATGACAAAGCTTGACGTCTACGAAAAGTTTATCGAAGAGCTTCCAGCCTTTGGTTCTGAGAGATTCAAGGTCAGCGAGCCATACTGGTATACGATCTGGAGAAAACACTTCAAGTGGCTTAAGTGTCCGAAGATTTGCAAGTTCTCGGAGTGCAAGATCTTTCACAAGCAAGTCGCCCCGGCCGAAATGAGAGGTTTGTTAGAAAGAAAACCCAATCTTGTTGTGTAGATAAACACTGCTTGTGCATACACGTGACCACTTACCTGAATGTGTTTGCGTTGCAGTACGAATCGAAAATCTTTTGCAAGCTCATCGACTGGATGCAAGGGCTGACCGGGAGAAGTACTACAAACACATTCAGAAATCCAACGCGGCAAAAGGCAACGCGAAGTGGTGGAAATGTACTACCATGATCATCGATGGCATGACACAACGTACCACACAATTGCCTCACTTTCGTCGATGGAATGCCCTCTTGGGTCAAAGACAATAAGGCATTGATAGATACCCACTGCATGGGGATACTCTCATACTCATCGAAGGCGTCGGTCGTTTTATGGAATTCAATTTCAGTCATAACTACTCTGACAACTCGAACTATCTTGCGAACGCCATACAGCGGGCAGTAGCGCGAGTTCATGAGCATTGACGATCGGGTGGGCATCCGTTACCGGAAGTATTGTATCTACAATTGGACAATGTAAGCAGCAATAAGAGCCACTTCTTGATTGCTTATTGTGCCATGCTGGTCAAACGTGGGGCATTCCGCAAGGTGAAGATCAATTATTTGATCGTGGGACATACACACGAAAATATCGATCAGATGTTTTCAAGGTTTTCTGTGGCTTTGAGGAGGCTGAACGTTTGGGACATCGAGCATTTGATGGAGGTGGCTAGGAACTGCTTTAAGGATGGAGTAGTTCCGGAATGTCAACTGATCGATGAGTTGCGCGATATCAAGGGCTGGATGCATGGATGCTATAACGAAGTGCGCGATGTCAGCTTCCAACACGCATTCAAGATTTTTTCTGGGCCCACAGGCGACGTGTTAGTGCAGGCGAAACGTCATTCATTCGATCCAGTCTGGCTTCCAAAGGAAGGTGGGGTGAAGGTATTTAAGAGCCTGCCCGAGGGCTCACCATGTTTTGTCGAGCCTAAATCCATTAACGAATTGAGCGCACGGAAACAAGCGAAGCAGTTTGCGACTTCCAGGAAGTCTACGAGCAATCCATTGAAAGAGATCGAGGATCTTGTCATTCAATGCCAGAGGAATCTTTGCTTATGCATTCGAGGTAAGCACTGCACTGCTAGCGATTACAATTTGATTTGTCATATTTCAAATGTAAGTAAGTGGCCTTCTCAGTTTCTCGGGTTTTGTTTTGCAGATGTCGCAACCACCGAGGAGGCGGAACGGCTTCAATTTCTAGTCAAGCGCGCAAATACTTTTCTTGAAGGGTATGTTCAAATGCAACGTGACATTGCGGCAGGAACGTTCGAACTAAAAGAGAAGACAACGTGGGTGCTGCACGAGGCTCCCTTTGAGGTTACTGGACCCACAATGCCTGCTCCTTCGGGTGGTTTGAGCGCGAACGGGCGAGGTGCGGAAGTACTGATTGTCGATGAGCCAATGGCTGATACGAATGGTATTGAACGTGGATACACGGATGCACAACTGGCCGATTACGTGCAGGGCCTTCGGGACTCCGTAGCGGTTCACGTGCGCCCAGTACCTCGTCCTATCTACATCGGGGCACAAAAAATACCATTGGAAGACGAGCTCGAGATCATCTTGCGCAATACATTCTGGGAGAAACTGACGACCCGGACTACGATGTGAGCTACAGCAAGATGAAGAAAGGTAGCATGGCTGTGTTGATTGCACCCGAATCCGAGAAGACTGCCCGGACGGAATACCCGTTTCGTATCGCTCTTGGAAGGAGTCGAGGATGGTCGAGATATCTGTACCTTTGTGAGGTACAAGAGCAGCTGCTAAATGAGAAAGGTGAGAAATGTTTGTTGATGTGATTGCGCGCGCAACCTACTTTTAACATCACAACGTTTTATGCCAATCTAATACCTCTTTTATCTTCATTCTGGTGCAGGAGAAAAATGTTTGCGGTGGTTGACTTGTGGTGCATTTAAGCTCACGAGCGCCTCCCAAAAGGAGGCCCAGAATGCAGACTCCCGGCTTTCGAAGGAGAAGGCATCGAAACCTGAAAGTTTCCGGCTGCATCAACGTACCAAGCAGGTGGCGCCATATACACCAAGCGAAGTATTAGTAGCATGGGACTGGGACACGGAAGAGGAGCGCCGAAAGATCAATGCAAGCACACAGCGATGGATCCCGGGTGAGCAATATGACTTGTTGGTCAAACGAGTCATCGCCAGCGACATGTCAAAGAGCTTTGAGCCAGCCCAGCATAGAACACCCAAACTCTTACTGCGCGACGCAATCATGCCATTAGAGGATAAAGAGGATAAAGAGAACGCGGATGCTGAAGAGGGTGAGAGTTCGGACGAGGAAGCCTCTTTGTCGTCCTTGTCCGATGATGACGACCAGATGTGTGAATAACTCGATCAGTCCGATGAACTTGTATATAGGAGTTGTCAAACAATAGTATATATTGTGAATATCTAATGTTGAACTATCGTTGTATTACCACGTCTGATTTCCTTGCACTCATTGTATGACTCATGCTATGCATATACGCATGCTTGGTATGTAAAATGTCACGCATTCATGTCTCGCTTTCGCTCACGATAGACCCCACCTCCTACCAGTGAGCGACACACACAGATGCCAGACTACTACATTGTCCTTTTCCGTTTTGTGCTTCCCGCCATCCGGGAAAGACGCCGTTCCCGCGAGGAATGCTTTTTGCACGCAAGGGTAGAAGAACGATTTCTGTGGGCCCTTGAAACACGAGTACGCATTACATGCCCCGATATCCCTGGCACATTTACCTCAGAAATCATTGTGTTTCCTGTGACACTTGCGCGGTTTTTTTTTCATCCTCGGAGAATTGTGAACGACGACGTCGGCGGCTTAAGAGTCAATGAGGCGTCCTACTTTAATCGGACTAGTTGGATTTCCGGTATGAATTTGTATCGCAGTATAAACGAACTCCACCGACGATGGTTATATGATCACCATTGGGCCTGGTGCAACGGTTGGTTTCGCAACCTCCTTGACTATGACGCTGATGGTAACGAATTCGTCTACTATGATCGTGTATACGACCGGCCCTGTTGCGATGATTGCGGAAGGTCAGATTCACTTGTTATGCGAGTGACTTACCCACATCGATACATATGTGTCGACCGCGCGAGTTGCGAGTTCTGGCAGGATACCGATGATACCGAAATCCCAGAGTTGCTGTCCTCCGACTCCGACTAAGGTATAAATAAAGCTCAATACCTCTTACACAGCCTTCATTTCTTGCTTTCGCTCACCATCGTGCCACCCCTGCCACCTCCTACCATTCTGAGAGCCACCCACCTGATGACAGCCCACGGCCACTTTCTCCTTTTCAGATGCGGCACAGAGGTCACGTATAGAAGTGTTGCTAGCATTACGAAGCACAATCGAGGTCTTACTGACAACACCTTCGACTAGACGTGAAGAATTACAATCGCTGACCGTCTACACGGATGTGCCCGACAAGTGCGAAATCTATATAATATGGGACCTAAGAGAGTGAGATGTCTTAGTTCTTAGGTCCCATAAGGGAGTGGCGAGCATAGCACAGTTCCAGATGCTGTGATGATATGTGGGCTTCCCAAAGTCGAGATTGTTCAAAGCGAACGCGTGCCGCTTCAGCCTATCTTCGAACTTAGAGATTTCGCACTTGTCGGGCACATCCGTGTAGACGGTCAGCGATTGTAATTCTTCAGGTCTAGTCGAAGGTGTTGTCAGTAAGACCTCGATTGTACTTCGCAATGCTAGCAACACTTCTATAGGTGACCTCTGTGCGGTCATAATGTCGTCGTGATCTCGAGTTTCTGACGCATAACTCCTGTCATTCATTTGCCTTTGCAGGACCATCTGTTACCGGAAGCATTAAAAGGTGTACTTTCGTTTCCGTGTCGTTGCAAGCGATCATGGCCTGGTGCAACGGCTGGTTTCGCAATCAAGTTACCTATGATGGAGATGACAATATATTTTATGCTCGCTTATACACCTGGGCTTGTTGCCATGATTGCGGTTCTCAAAGGACAGTTCTTGAACGTTGCAATGACCGAGATATGCCACACCGCTACATCTGTGTCGATCGGGAGGCTTGCGATAGTGTGATTGAGCTTGAAGAAGCTGACGAGGACACAGATTTGGAATGGGGCTATCATTTGGACGCGACTCAGCCGATTCGGATCCGTCGGCGGGTTCCCTGCACGATTAGTCACGATTAGTCATAATGCACGATTGAATAAAATATACATGGAATGTAACAACCACTGTGTAATAATGTAACATACAATGATTATAAAGAAATGTGAAGATCGGGGTTCTTATACCATTGCTTGTGCCATACACGTGTTATGCTAGTGACTAGTAACCCACGTCGATACATATGTGTCGACCGCGCGGATTGCGAGTTCTGGCGCTGAATATGCAGGGGGCGACGCGTGGAAGACTCCGCGATTAATGGTTATTCCAGTCGACGGTGCCCGCCTATTGGTCTGGTGTTACCAGAATGACGAAACGACACCTTTCGACGAGCACGGCTAATACGGGTAAGATCCATATCATTATCACGAATTCTATTGATAATACCTTTATTTAAATCATATTTGTTATGATCGCATGCAAATGGTCTTATGATATTTTTGTTGCCCGCATCGAGAAGAATTGTTTTCTAGAATAGATGGGTGGTGGCTAAAGCCACCGATTGAGATTCGACCATCAATTCAAATCAAGACGAGTCATCCGCCGACAGTCGACAAGGTCAGTGCAGATGTACTCGTCGCCAATACGGGTAAGCTCCATATCAATGCGTCGGCATCGACTGCAGGCAGGCCTCATAGACAACTCGTACCGCGACGGGTAGATCCATTGAGGATCTGCATGCTCGTTGTAAAAGCCGTTGTACCAGGCCCAGTGATATTCACGAAGCCATCGTTTGTCGAAGTCGTCGAAATCGATGTAGTCTAGCCGGAATCTGAAGTTGTTTGACATGCCAGGTCCTTGCCAATGGAACGCTTCATCATCGTAATGTGGGGCTTCAAAGTTGGAGGTAGGAAATATCTGCAAGAAATTTCCCCGGTCACGAACATCCCCCCAATCGATCGACTTCGAGCAGATCACGTAATTCGTGGAAATAGTGAGCCAAAGTTACAGGCATCCAAACATCACCAAACATGCCCGAAAACGTCAAAACTTTTTCTTCCAACGCCCACAAGAAACGTTCTTCGACCCATGCCTGCACAAAGTATTCCTCACGCAATTGACGCATTTCCCGAATGTAAGGAAGAACAATCCCAAACAGGACGTAATGGGTATCCGCCATTCTTGATAATGCAAAGATGAAGCGGTGTGTCTTCCAGGAAGGAATGGAAAATGATCCTCCTAAAGGCCTCAAGCGATTTAAATATTGCCAAGGAGGGCTTGGGCCTCTCAAGGCGAATGCCGCAAACCAATAGGATGAAACCAACAATCACAAGATTGGCCAAGATAAGATTAGCGCGGACAAATGTTGGCCCAAGATTGGCGCGGATTGCGAGTTCTGGCAGGATACCGAAGTCCCACAGTTGCTGTCCGACTCCGACTCCGACTAAGGTATAAAAGCTCAATTCATCTTACTTAGCATTCATTTGTTGCTTTCGCTCACCATCGTGCCACCCCTGCCACCTCCTACCAGAGAGTGAGCGACGCGCCTCTGCAAACTCGTGATGCCTTCAGTGTTAAGGTTTGGTGTGCATCGGAATCGTGCCAGTATCGATGTAGATGCCATTCATCGCCATGAGATGGTGCACCGACCATGCCCCGAATGCAATCTGCACCAGTGGACTTTGAGAACGATGGCAAACCGCCCTGTTTCCGATGCTCACAGGCATGATCTGATAATGGCTACTGTATGTGGCGCTTTACCCGACGAACTCGGTTTTATCTGTTTTTTGAATTGGTAGAGCCGGAACGCTATCCCGATCGCGCTGAATATGCATGGGGTGAAGCGTGGATGACTCCGCGATTAATGGTTATTCCAGTCGACGTTGTACGCCTATTGGTCTGGTGTTACCAGAATGACGAAACGACACCTTTCGACGAGTACTGTATCAGTTGCGATTGCCTTAGTTGAGCAGGTATAAAAGCTCAATACCTCTTACTTAGCCTTCATTTGCTGCTTTCGCTCACCATCGTGCCACCCCAGCTTGACACTAACAACTAACAACTGACCACGCTCAGCCCAAAAGCTACCTGAATGCCTCAAGGCAAGCTCGTCATAAAATGCGATTATTGTGACCTTCCTGCAAACGTTCGCATATGGTTTAATGCTGGTTCGCATCTTGTTGCGATAAATGAGCATACCGAACATTTCGCGTGTATGCGTTGTTCTTACGAAATATTCATGTGCCAGGAAGCAATGGACGACGAAGACGGAGTATATTGGGAGCGCTGATAGATTGGTAGACCATTACTTTCCGGCGCCTGAATGAACTAATTCGAGATCTCTTGCCTGGTAGTAACTTACGTACTTTGCAATGTAATAGTAACGCTATGATACGTTGTACGACCAAGCATTGGTTGCTGACTTATGGCTTTTGCGACATATATATATTGTAACACTACTAACACTAGCAAACATTCTACTTGTAATTAAACGAATAGACACCGTTCATGCAACAATACCCGTGTGATGATAGTTGTATAGCCGCGTGTTTTTACGCGGGGCTTGTGTTTATGAACACACCCAATCCAAAAAGATATCTCTCTCCGTCGATTGCTCGATGATCACTCGAACCACAATAGCAAACCGCATAATGAGGGCATACCGTACCGCATAAACGCATATCGCAACCTACGACGAAGACTGGGTATATTGGGAGCTGATGGATTAGTAGACCATTACTTTCCGGCGCCCGAAAGGCGTGGAATGAACTAATTCGAGATCTCTTGCCTGGTAGTAACTTACGTACTTTGCAATGTAATAGTAACGCTATGATATGTTGTACGACCAAGCATTGGTTGCTGACTTATGGCGTTTGCGACACACACACATATATATATATATATATATATTGTGGCTATTACCCTTCGCGTGGCTTAAGCCACCCTAACAGCGATTTAGGGTGGCTTAAGCCACCTTAACGTTTTCAATTATTACGGGAGCTATCGGTACCGGAAGCTAGATTTTTTTAGCTCAAAATGACGGCGACATTGTCTTCTTTTAGACACTATGTGCACTATTAGGCGAGCCCAAGTTCCCGGTGAGCAATTTTGGGAAGTATCCAAGAGGGTGCAACATTTAGTAAAATTTGAGCGATTTTCCCGGTTTTTGCATACCCATGCTACTTCAATCGAGATTTTGAGGGTCAAGATGACCTCGGATCAAACTTTTGCCAAGACACTGCAGAAAGAGCAGCTCGAGATCTTGACAACATACTGTAGGTCTCCAAATTTTGAAAGCGTCTTAGAGGAAGCCCCCGGTGAGCTAATTAGCTTAAGGTAGCTTAAGCCATCTTAACCCCTAAACAGATTTTTGGGTCAAATATGACCCAAAATCATTCGATGTTTTTTTAGTTTGTTGGTGTTAACGATGTTGCTCGCTGCTAGAATCGCTCTTGTGCCGTTTGGGGCCTTGCGCACATGTGTATTCTTGAAGGTGAAGTACTTGCTTTTAGGTATATCCATGTTATATATCTCACATAGTATTATTTTCATCCATGAAAAAGTGTCAAATGATTGTGGAAAGCGATGTTTGAAAAGTAAGAAATCGAGGTGAAACGAGGATATTCGTCGCCCTAGACGGTGGCATGGGCCTGAAACACATTTCGGATGGTATTTGACATCACCCACGTGATTATTCATCTCGTGATATATCATATATATCCAATATAGCAGTGAAAAACACCAAAATGTTGAAATCTGTGCTTAAGTATGGGAAAACATTGAAAATGTGTGTGTTTTTTTGTTTTTTTGTTGTTTTTTCACACAATATTCGTCCAAACCGATATATAAGCGTGGTATCTATGCCCCAAGCAGCATACCAACATAAAACCCTTATCAAAGCCGATGCTTTGATGGTGTCCTGTGCGCCGAGGGATACCCATACCGTTTTTTATCAATGGTCAAATAAAAAATTACGTTTGGAAATCCCCAAAATGGTGGTGGCAATTCGGATATATTGGCGGGTATAATGCGTCAAATTGCGCGTATAACCTATCGAAATGTTGGGTCAATCAATACCAAAAGCATGGTTGAGTTGGCTAGCGCGTGTATGCAACGGACATCATTCATATGTGGCGAAAATCGATATTGCCCCAAAAAGGCCCGAAATAGTTTCATCTGTTTAGGGGTTAAGGAAAATTGGGAAATACCCACCCTACTTCAACCGAGATTTTGAGGGTCAAGATGAACTCAGATCAAACTTTTGATAAGACACTGCATGCAGAAAGAGCAGCTCAAGATCTTGACGACGCAGGTCTCCAAATTTTGAAAGCACCGCCGAAGAAGCCTTCACGAGCCCTTTAAGTTAAGGTGGCTTAAGCCACCTTAAGCTGCGGGTAATAGGCAATTGTAACACTACTAACACTAGCAAGCATTCTACTTGTAATTAAACGAATAGACACCGTTCATGCAACAATACCCGTGTGATGATAGTTGTATAGCCGCGTTTTTTGACGCGGGGCTTGTGTTTATGAACACACCCAATCCAAAAAGATATCTCTCTCCGTTGATTGCTCGATGATCACTCGAACCACAATAGCAAACCGCATGATGAAGGCATACCGTACCGCATAAACGCATATCGCAACCTACGTGGCTGCCACGTGTCTGCATTACACTGCGCGTTATGATGACGTGGCAGGTCGCCCGTCGTCTATAAACACACTAGGAAGGATTTGTGTTAAAACTGTTAATGATGTGTTAAAAAATGTTAATCGAGTGTTAAATAGTGTTAATGTGGAAACGGGTGTTAATCAAGTGTTAATACGCGAAAACTTCATAATGGGCTATATTATAGGCGGAAAAGTGTTAATGAGGTGTGAAGAAAGTGTTAACACCTTAAGGGCGAATTGCCATACTGCTCGTACTGATCCTGTTTTCTAGGAACTTATTTTCACGTTTTCGGCAATAACTCAAGTTCTAGACATCCATTTGCCACGATTCTTCGCATATCTTATATTGCGGAACTAGGTGGATGATATAACACTTCATTATCACTCGCGCCGTATGTGCACGCATGAATATATGTGACCCATCATCACCATACTTAAGGAAATTCTGTTGAACAGCTGTTGGGGGCATTTTTGGGCATGCGCCATGAACATGCCACCACTATTATTGACTTGATGTTATGAGTGGGCGATGGCGTGTCATGGTGTATACCAATGGGGGGAAATACCGTATCCTTGATTTGAAGCCTTTAGAGCACTCTCCAAAGAGTACGCTTTTGTCACCTGGCAGCAGAACACCCCTGCACTTTCCACAAAGTCCTCCACTCGATAAACCGAGTTTGGTGGGCATTGAAGGGTTGAGGGACCTCGCCCAAGTCCCCAATGTGGACACTAATACTTCATAAATATCCAATAGTCGACTACCGTGGTAGTTATGGATGTTTCCGCCCTCATACTGATCCCATACTGCTAAAATCGAATTCGCCCTTACGGTGTTAACCGTTGGCGAGGGAGTGTTAATGGGACAGTTCAGGAGTGTTAACGGAAGGCTGCATCTGTTAATCGCGGTATAATCACGCTGCTGGGAATTATATTGGAGCCAGAACACACGCCTGTTTCGCCGATACATTTGAAAAGTGTTAATACCCAGCGCAGCCACCGTGATGTGGGTGTCCTGGCGAGATAATCATTTCAAAATGCAGTCGCCACTGACAACGCCCATGCCCATCGACGATCGACAGGATCATCTACGGTAGATATAGGTGCATCCGCGAACATGAAGACCTTATTACGACCTATCTAGCTACGTACGTAGGATGGAACGATAGTTGGACGTAGGTAGCTAGCGAAATCATTTCTGAGCTGACGTTCTGCCCGAGCAGACCAGCATATATAATATATTTGTTACAAGAGAAACCCGAGTCTGTAAAATTTGTAAGGTGCTAAATCGTTGCACGGTCGCTGTTATATTTTTATCCACACGTTTATAGACTGCAAACCAAAGGGTGGGGTTGCGTGGTGTTCGTTCATAACAGATGGATGACCAGTGGAGCGCAAACTTGGCGACTGCTGGAAAGCAACCGCGAACTGCTAATAACGCGGTAAGTGCAGATTGTGGAACAGAATGTTCGTTTATTTTAAGTGTGAGTAAACTGAAGCGGGCGATGTTCAGGCTCCCGGTGGCGCACATCGGGGCGCGGGGTTAGTTGCGGCCGCTAAGGTAAACGCCGGCACCGGTGCATTTGTGCATTTTTAGCTTGTTGCGAGCGTTTCATATAAGCCGGAGGTCACGCTGGGGACATACCGTCGCCAGCGTGGCCTGCTTCTGGTTGGTTGAAGTGTTTTATTTTCGTGTTCACCGGGTTACATATTTTTACTGTGTTGAAGCCTCTGCGGACCGTGTAGCTCGTGCGCTGATCGCCAACGGGCCGGTCGCGCAACGATGCGGCGGTTATGCAAGCCTCTTGTCCCTGTTTTTTAAGGGCGTTCTTCATATAAGCCGGAGGTCACGCTGGGGACATACCGTCGCCAACGTGGCCTGCTTCTGATTGGTTGAAGTGTTTCATTTTCGTGTTCACCGGGTTACATTTTTTAATGTGTTGAAGCCTCTACGGACCGTGTAGCGCGTGCGCTGATCGCCAACGGGCCGGTCGCGCAACGATGCGGCGGTTATGCAAGCCTCTTGTCCCTGTTTTTTTAAGGGTGTTCTTCATATAAGCCGGAGGTCACGCTGGGGACATACCGTCGCCAGCGTGGCCTGCTTCTGGTTGGTTGAAGTGTTTTATTTTCGTGTTCACCGGGTCTCATTTTGTAAACTGTGTTGAAGCCTCTGCGGACCGTGTAGCTCGTGCGCTGATCGCCAACGGGCCGGTCGCGCAACGATGCGGCGGTTATGCAAGCCTCTTGTCCCTGTTTTTTGAAGGGTGATTTTCATATAAGCCGGAGGTCACGCTGGGGACATACCGTCGCCAGCGTGGCCTGCTTCTGGTTGGTTGAAGTGTTTCATTTTCGTGTTCACCGGGTCTCATTTCTTTAATGTGTTGAAGCCTCTGCGGACCGTGTGGCTCGTGCGCTGATCGCCAACGGGCCGGTCGCGCAACGATGCGGCGGTTATGCAAGCCTCTTGTCCCTGTTTTTTGAAGGGTGTTCTTCATATAAGCCGGAGGCTTGCTGTGTAAGGGGCACTACGACGGATACTCGGAATGATGTTTTTGATTGAACGTGCAAAGGTACACAATTCGGATTTTATAATATACTGGATCAGGGCCAGATTGAGGTACAAACGATAATTCGGTTCCGAGTTCTGAAAGCTAAACACTTCTCAAGTGCTCTACTTATTCACTCGTCACTCAGGTTGCAGGGTCAACCACCCGGCAGCCGATGTCACACTACGGCTCAACGTTCAATTCCCGATTCGATCTCATTTCTAATTCCGATTCGTCATTCTCGATTCAGATGTTACGTCGACAGACTGACACGATGACTGCCACACAGTACTGTCATACTACTGTACTGTCATACTGTCATGGTGTCATATTGTCATATTGTCATACTGTCATACTGTCATACCCCCGACATTTGATACTCGATTTCATTGTCTTTCCGATCCCGATGCGAATCTGACCATTCTTCGAGGGTCTGACTGAGTGCCACGATGACCACCCCACAGTACTGTCATACTACTATAGTGTCATAGTGTCATAGTGTCATACTGTCATACCCCGGACATCTGGTACTCATTCTCATCGTGATTTCAAGCCCAATTTCACTGTCATCGTGCCAATCCCAGATTACTCCCGATGACACACATACGGACGCATAGGCATATCGGCTCACGCTGTGCCTCCGGGCACAACTCTCCCCCCCTTAGGAGTGGTCTACCTCCTGGGATCACTCCGCTAAGGTACCCATCTAAGTTCCAGTTCTTAGGTTTTCTGGTTCCTTCCTGTTTCCAGTTCTTAGGTTCTCTGGTTCCTCTTCGAACACAATTCGCCTGCCGCTACCACTGGGGCGCCACTTTCACGGAGAAGGGTGCCGCTTGGAATCTAAAGCGGGTCTTCAGTCTTGCGGAGGCGTAGATGTCGGAAAAGTTGTCGCAGCAGGGGCGCTGGTACGTGGGACCCAACGTAGTGCTAGGATTCAAGAGCAACATGCTAGGCGTGTGGTGCCTGAAATGAGGAGCCCATTCGTGTGTTTGTAGTCTCTAGGCGCGCGATTCATGCACCTGTTCCTTTCACTTGTTCGGTACTTCCGTTACTTCCGTTACTTCCGTTAGGTTGACAACATCAAGCTGCACACTGCTACAAACGTAAGCTTACTATCATGCACTTTAGGTGTATGCACCAGAGTGCCACAACTCTTCTTTGTTATTACATGTAAATGATTTTGCAGATGGTTGTAGTCTTGTAGATAGCATATTCGTAATTCCGCAGAATTGAATATAGTATTGCAATGCACTGGCGTATGAATCAACTTGATTGTATTGGCTAGTAGCTGTTGTCCCGATACATATGTCAAAGTATATATAGGGATATACTTTGAGGCTTTCCCCTTAAGGCTGACATATAACATGTAAGAGCTCTACACACGATGCTATGCAAGATGCACTCATGCGCGCATTGCAATATAGGCTGCAAGTTTTTCAGTCAGACTCTCGGTCTGTATTTGGAATGAAGTTCTGAACGAAAGCGACAAGGTACTTTCCTCTTCGCTTTGCCCATGGCCCACTCAAGACCCTCCTTATCATCAGAGTGATATTGAGCCTTATTATGGTGGTCACCACGACACGACAATCACCAATGCAAATTCCAAGCCCTTCATAAGCACCGTGAAATGGCCCAAAGTTCTTACACTCATGGGATACCTCCCTCCTCTTTTTGGTACTGTCCTCAACACGATAGGTGTTCCCCGTGGTAAGATTAAACCACTCCTTAAAAAACTTTCAAGAATTTGTAGGCAACACACCAAAAATAGGCGAGACGTGTTTCTGTTAAACACCACCACCACTGACCCGCATACAGTTGACATCTCGAGCAGTGAAACCATGACAGAAACAGAAGCCGTGCAACAGTCAAACGACTTTCTTCAAACCCTCCTGCAATAATTTTCAAAAGTCTTGCAATTTAACCCCTAAGCTGCTATGTGTTGCGATATCGCAACAAACACTCAAACTTGTTTTTCTCAGCGGGAAATTAGTCAAATTCGCTTTTGAAGACAGTTCTGAAAAGCTCGCAATCAGCCGCATGCAACCATGTACTCAAACGCAGCTAAATTATTTCAATGCTCGAAGTATTTGCCGAGACGTACTTGATTTCAACTACAAAAGAACGCGTCACGCGTAGGGCAGTCATGAAATGGTGTTACATCACCCTAACGGTAACAAGTAGCCCCACCAACATGCATAGTACTTGGTGAGAGTGTTACTTGAGGTCTAGGGTCATAATTAGGGCTTCAACTATCAAAACAATACGTGAGTCCATTAAAAGTTTCGTTGAAATTCACGTCGTTGATACTCCGTGTCATCCAATTTGAACGCCATCATGCAACCCGCCTTGAACGTACCTTTCCGACACTATTTTCAAAAATGCATTCAGGCAAGAATTCACGTAGTTATCGCGAGAAACGTGCAATTTTCAAAGACCAAAAATTCCCTTCGCAGCTTAGGGTTTCCTGTCCCCAAGGGAGGGGCCGTCCCTGTCCCCTCCCCCCCCCCTGCCTCTCCCCCGCCCACCCCGGCCACCTTCCTCAACGTCTCCAAAAACCCCCTTAATTCTTCGACTTCCCTCCCCACCGCTCAGATTCAGCCACCCCTCCACTCACCCGGCCATGGCTGCTTCTCCATCGTCTAGAGTTTTTTATTGCCTAGCACTTAGCTTTTTCTCTAGATGTCACCCTGCTGAAAAGTGGGCTGAGCCCCTTTGTGGGCGCGCTATAGCAGAGGGAGTAGCCCCTGGTGTTTTCACTAGCCTGCTTTGCAGGGATACCGCACTCTCAGGACTTTGTCCCCTTTGCTACAGTATCGTAAATGTTTATTATCATTATTTCTGTAACGAATCTTAAGAACTACTGCCTACAAGCCTCCCCACCGCCGGAGCTCCTCCTTGAAACGTTGAGTGGCGCGGGCGCGCGCGAGTTCGAGTTCACGGTCCTCAATTGCTTGCATCTCCTCACGGTAGGAGGTTTCGTTCCGGCGGAGGAGCTCCTGCTGCAAAGCAATCTCTTTCGGGGATACGTAGTCCCCCCCGCCTGGGTAGGGAGACCGGAAGGGTTGCTGTGTAGAGTACGCGCGAAGTGGCATGAGCATCCTCTGGTAGCTTTGGGAGTTTGTGGGGTAGGAGAAGTACGTAGGCGCGTGCACTACAAGAAACACTCATATTTACGAAAACGCAGATCTGCCCACTACCAAATCACTAAAATCGTGACTGCTGTCAAAGGTGCTAATGAATTGTTCATTAGAAGGAACGCGATTCATGAGCCAGCCAGCACCATTCGTTATTTTCCTCACGTCAGCCTTACAAACTGAAATTTTCGAGAAAACTGTGTGCTGATTTTTCGAAGTGATAAAATGGACCCAGCGAGTAGGCAACAGCTTAGAGAGCTGCACACAGACATGAAGACAGACAGACAGATATTATGGTGTACACACCATAACACCAATAATTGCCTACAGTAATGCCATGTGCAATAATTAGCCTAAAGCCATGTGCACCGCGTCAAGTTATGCCAGCGTCAATTCCTTATGTTAAGATTGCCGAAAGCATGCCAGCCAGCGAGCGCCTTCCTTATTTTGGACCTCTTCCTTATTTTTTTGGGTCCAGCCAGCCAAATCACTAAAATCGTGACCCCACCCCCCCCAAAACGCTGGCTGATTCCTTAACGGTGAATTCCTTAATACTGAGTGTCTACTGTAGGGGCCCAGTGTGCGGGGTCGAAAGGGGATATTCCGATAGCACGGGACCGCTGTTCACCGAGCGACCAGGAGTGGCTGAAGGCACAATGTTGGGAGGCGGCCCACCACCAAGGGGAAGCAGTGGGTGCGACGTCACGGACGGCTCTTGCGTCGGGGGGGGGCTTGGACCGTTCGAGATTGAAAAGTGTTCAACTGCTCTTGTGTACTAGGGTGTATCGCGAGTCAGACGAGAGACAGTCGTGTCTGAATGACGAGTGACAGCACCAGTGACAGTCACCAGTATGACCGCGAGGTATGACAAGGGTGACAGACAGCTTGTGACTTTTTGAACATCTGCAACCACAGCAGATCAGGTTGAGAGAATTGGTGGGAAACCATTCCAGAAATGGGGGGAACCATTTTATATTCAAACAGCCACACAGATCTGGAGGGAAACCAGGAGAGCCCCAGATCTTGCCACATCATCAGATCTATGACTATTCAGTCACTTCAGAGCAGAGATCATTGTATGACTGGCAGCTGCAGCCCAAGGGCTAAATGACAAGACAGGTCATAGGATATGTGAACATGAAGTGACTGAGCACTGTGACTGTCGAATTCGGATGAGATCTGAGGGAATTCGAGTCGACATGTTACTACTTAAAGAGCTGAACAAGCTCTCATGTCAGTTTTTGAATTAGTTACACATTGGCACTGACCTCTGGTGTCTTGTAACTTCAAACAGTGAAAGTTCACCTAAGTATTAAGAAATATCCGACAGTATACAAAGTATTCCGATATCAACCTATGGCCCTAGTACCATATTCCTTGTAAGTGTTACTTGCACCCTTGTGAGACTGGTTCAGTCCTCACAATCGAACAACTGGTATCAGCGTGGTCGTGGTTCACGACTTCCGTTAGTATCTGCGTTCCACAACGCGTTGTACAAACACAATTTTAGCTTGAATTTTCCGCCTTTGGGCGAAGAAATCGTGCCTCAACCAAAGCACGACTTGTTCTCATAAGAACACTACATATCTGTTAATTATCTCGACTTGTTCCCGCATAATGATGACGACTGCACGCCTTCAGAAATTGTCTCGTACCAGCGTGTAAATTTCTCCAGCGACCTTTCCGCAAACCGGTGAAATTTCAGTTTAAATCGGCAAATTCTCGCTGGGCAAGTTTTGACAATTCTTGAAACGACAGACACCGTACGACAGCACCTGAACTACGAGCTCCGTATCAGCACCGTATTTTGGTGCCCTTCTCCTCGTGCGGTGATCTTCCTGCGCAATTTGCCCCCTGGTGGCGAAATCGTACGGAAATTAACGACTACCGACGCCTCCTCCTTGCTGCCGTTTCCGTGCGCAAGGCTGAGAGCGTAATCGACAGCAGCTGCGTTTTATTACGGAAGAAATCTTCTTTTCTGGACAACCTTTCCGCAGGATTTATTTTTGCCGGCGGTTTGTATCGGTAATTAAACATATTTTAGCCGAAATTATCGCCAAAACGCGTCTGCCGTACCGTAATGATGATGAACACTTCGAATGATTACGGAGCACAACAGCCCGTCACTGGTGCGAGCGTTTCTCCGCTACCAGAAACGTCTTTCGGGCCGGCAGTGTCGGAATTGGGCGCCCACTTCGGGGTCCCGCCGTCTGCCGTACAACACACAGCTGGCTTTCCGCCGTTTCCGTACGACTACAGCGGACAATTTGCTGCGTACCCTCCGGGTGCTGCTTTCGACGCCGGGTTAATGATGACACCGCAGCAGCAGAATTTTCAACAACAGCAATTTGTGAGCCAGCCGCAATTGCACCCGCAGACGCCGCAACAACAGATTTTTCCACAGCAGCAATTTGTGAGCCAGTCGCAATTGCACCCGCAGACGCCGCAACAACAGATTTTTCCACAGCAGCAATTTGTGAGCCAGTCGCAATTGCAACCGCAAACGTCGCAGCAGCTGGAGTTTCAGCAATTCGTGCACCGGCAGCAACTGGAACTGCAACGACAATTGCTTTGGCAGCAACAGCAACCGCGCCAGCACCAACTGCAGCCGAGATCGCTATGGCAAACGCAGGTGCCGGTTGCTTCCGTTGCAGTGAGACCCGTGTCACCGGTTCCCTTCGGTGCCTTCACACCTGAACCGGTGCAGCCTTCCTCTGCACCTGCTTTCCTTGCTGCTTCTGGACAGGCACCCTTGCACCCGGGCCCTGTCAACCCTGCAGGATCTACCAGCCCTGAGGGGGGAGGAGGAGAACCAACGCCAGTAGGACCCTTGCCGCTGGCTTCACAGCTCAGCGCTGGTTCCTGCACAGTATCTCCTGCAGTGTTCTTTACTGACGTTACGCAGGGCGGTGCTCCTGACCCAGCGATTTTGTCTGCGTTATTGACTTCGGGACCTGCGCCTACCACTTCTTGCCCAAAGATGGGGGATTGGGTCCCCATGGCAACAGGGGCCGCCGGAGGCCCTGGCCAATTTTCTGCGACGTCAGTAACAGAGGCCAGCGATGCGGTGTCTTGCCCGACGATGGGGGATCGGGTCCCCATGGCAACAAGGGCCGCCGGAGGCCCTGGCCAATTTTCTGCGACGTCAGTGACAGGGGCCAGCGCAGCAGTGTCTTGCCCGACGATGGGGGATCGGGTCCCCATGGCAACAGGGGCCGCCGGAGGCCCTGGCCAATTTTCTGCGACGTCAGCGACAGAGGCCAGCGCTGCGGTGTCTTGCCCGACGATGGGGGATCGGGTCCCCATGGCAACAGGGGCCGCCGGAGGCCCTGGCCAAAATTCTGCGACACCAGCGACAGGGGCCAGCGTAGCGGTAGCAACGCCAGGGGGGGCGACGACTGAAGAACGGGCGGCAAGCGTCGGGATGTTGCGGCGACTGGCACAGGCAACGACTGAGCGAGCGTCACGAGCAGCTAGCTCTCCAGCTGCCGTGAATGTGCCACTAGCACAGCCAGCAGTAAACGTTGCTTCAGCGGGCCATGCAGGTTCTGCCTCAGCCGCCCAAGCAAGCGCTGTCCCAGCAGCTCACGCAGGCGCTGCCCCAGCGGCTCACGCAAGCGTCGCCCCAGCGGCTCACGCAGGCGCTGCCCCAGCCGCTCACGCAGGCGCTGCCCCGACTGCGCACGCAGGCGCGGTCCCAGCGACCCACGCAGGCGCTGCCCCAGCGGCTCACGCAAGCGTCGCCCCAGCTGCTCACGTAGGCGTTGCCCCAGCAGCCCACGCAGGCGCTACCCCGACTGCGCACGCAGGCGCGGTCCCAGCGGCCCACGCAGGCGCTGCCCCAGCGGCTCACGCGAGCACCGCCTCAGCCGCTCACGCGAGCGCTGTCCCAGCAACCTTGGCAAGCGCCGTCCCGGTAGTCCATGTGGGTGTCGTTCCAGCGGTTCACACGAGCGCTGCTCAGCTCAGCTACGCTGATGTATTTCCCCAGCTGCCAGCACCCGGTAACCCTCCAGCACCGATGCCAGCGTCAGGTGACCTAGTCAGTCCAGGCTTAGTGACTGCATTGGAGGCTCACGGGTCGCAACTGCAAGCAGGAGTACGTTCGGTCAGACAGCTGAGAGAGACACACGGGTTACAGCCTGCGGACTTGCCAGTTCACAACCCGGACCCAGTTGCACCCGTCAGCGGCTCAACCTCAGCGCCTGCAGCCAGTACGCCATCCCGATCTTCGACCAGACACCAGCATAAAGGCCCAGGAAGATTGTCTGAGCAGGATGTTCTCGGTAGAGTTCATAGCAGGAAAGGGCCAGATCAGAAGGTGAGGGTGCTGAAGTGGACTGAGAATGACAATTCCTTCTGGAGCGACCATAGTGGGGAGAGCGCTGGATCTCAGCAGAGTACCCCAGTTAGGCTGCAGTTGGTGGCAGCTACCAGGAAGGAGAGAGAAACCCTCGTACGTTGGTTTAATAATGAACCACGTACCCAGCCTGGCCGTTTGCAGTTGTACGCAGCCACTGTGACAAATCTGCAGGACCTGAAGGACCAAGTGAGCTCGAGGGAGTACGCTCGCATGTTGAGACATGGGGCTCTCAGACACGAAGGAGGAATTCCCGTTAAGTTCTTTGCGGGAATTAACTTCGGACGAGCACGACCTCTGAACCGACGAGATGAGTACCCAGCTCAGAGCAACAGGTTTGCTGTGCTCCCTGAGGTTCCGTCAGATCAGTCAGCATCATTGGTGGCAGCACCCAGCAACAGCCAGCCGGCCCAGCGGGGGTCCCCTGAGGATGATCCCAGCAGCAGCAGCAGCGGTAGCGAATCGTCGCTCAGTGAGAAATCAGTATCGCCAGAGCGAGAGCGCAGATACCGCAGCAGCAGCAGTGACGACAGTGGAGAGCGGAGCAGAGGGCGGCGAAGATTCAAGAAGAAGAAGAAGAAGAAGAAGTCCAAGAAGCCCAAGAAGCGAAGCAAGTTCACAGCTGAGGAGAAGGGAAAGGCTAGGGCTGCTGTAGCGGCTGAGGAGAACCACTTCCTGAGGCCAGAGATGGCGGTAAAAACCCTGCTGAAGGACAAGGCTCTTAGAGACCAGGCCTTCGAGTGTCTGCCTGCGGAGAGACAGCGGGCTATAGCCAGTGCGAAGGCTGCAGGAGAAGACGTGCACTGGGAGCAAGAGGGGTGGGAAGCTATGATGGCTGCCCAGAGGACAGTGCTGCAGGAGAGGAGTACCCCTCACCCGTTGCCAATGCGTTCCCCCACACCGAAGGACACAGACTTGGTGTGGTACGAACACACCAAGGCCTTACATCCAACGCTGAGTGAGGATGAGGCATGGCAGTTGGCGGTGCATAACCATGATTCTGGAGCCAGTACAGCGCAGACCTCGGGGACAGAAGGGGGAGTGTCGAGTTCAGTATCCTCAGCACAACCTTCGGGCTCGGAGACAGCAACCTTGGAGGAGTGGAGATACCCCTCAGTTCCTAT
>LGRX02020472.1:0-14402 GCA_001247695.2 Cymbomonas tetramitiformis
GGAGATGAGAATTATTCCGGACTCATGCGACACGCGAATGTGATGGTGGATATGAGAACTATTCCGGAGATGAGAAATATTCCGGAGATGAGCCGAAATATTCCGAAATCACGCGTCACGCGAATGTGATGGTGGAGATGGGAAATATTCCGGAGATGAGCCGAAATATTCCGGAGTCACGCGACACGCGAATGTGATGGTGGAGATGGGAAATATTCCAGAGATGAGAAATATTACGGAGTTACGCGCATGTGAATGTTGTGCTGTTAATTAGATATCGAAAAATCTGCCGATATATTTGGGAATTGTAAGGAGAAATCTGCCCACATGCGAGGGGTGATATGAGGCTATATAGGATGATATGATGACACTCTATAATTTCAGTGAAAATTCACCATACATTGACATCAATCTCACATTACATTCACGGCTCTTTAACTTCAATGAGAATTCACTGTGTATTGACATACATTTCACTTACATTCACTATTTATTGATATGATATTCACAGTTCTTTACTACCACGTAACCATTGAAAGAATTCACTAATAACCGCAGTTACCGAAATATTACCGTTGAAACGAACGCATTCATAACCGTTGAAGTCAAACATATTTATATTTCCATATTTATAAACACTGAGTCAAGCCTACAGGTCTTCTTTGACCATCAAGCACATCATCGAACTACGACCGTCACGCTCTTGAAAGAACTACTAGAATTAGTCCTAGATGCATCGCTAGTCACGTTCGTTCTTGCGCATCATATCAAATGCAGTCCAAAAACGCAACATATATATGTATCGCGTAACATATATACATATGACCCATACATGCGGGCGTGCAGTGGTCAGCCAGCCAGGCACGTGAGTTCAAACACCGTAGGATCACAAATCTGAAAAAGTAACAGGCTATAACATATATTACAAAATACACTTCCAAAGTAGTCTATTTATTTCTTACACCACCGTTCCTAATCACTCGAACGGGACTATCTGCTAGCTACTGTCTAAATGTAGTTCTGCTAGCTACTGTCTAAATGTAGACTCCCAGTGCGTTCGGCAGCGCTTGCGCGTTCCAGCAAAATCTGCGGTTGCATAACCCAGGCGTAGTTAGCATATGTTAAGATAAGTAACGGAAACAGACTCTACAGTGGATTAGCACAGGGGCATTGCACGACAAATCAAGTCGATAAACTCACCTGCGTGTATCCTCAAGTATCGCGCGGCAGTGTCTCCAATGCGCGCTGCCACCAAAACACTGCAATGTTAGCGTAAAACATAAAGACAATCATATAAAACGGGAAATTGAAAGACTCAGCGGGGTGAGTTGGCTTCGAACCAACAACTCCCAGCCCATCGGGCTGGCGAGATGAACACATCTATCACCCCCTTCTAGGTAAACAACAAGCTGCGAACGCATGCGAGCAAGAACAGCAAAACAGACACGCATAGCCTACCCTCAATCTTCGCAAACGATAAAATGCTAGCTACTCGTGAAAACATATTAGCTGGCATGAAAAGCTAAAAAAGAAATACAAGCAGACCAGTGCCCAATACTGCTCTGCGGCGGTATTGTAATATCCCCAGCAGCTTTGAACTTAAAGTCAAAGCTTTGGAAAACTTTATCTTCACTTCTTCGGTCGAATGAAATATCTCGTAAATATCTCGATTCGATAGATCGAACATCGTTCATTACTGGTATGGGTGCCGTCAGATCGAAATGGAATCCGATCGCATAAAAATGGGTTGGCAGCTTGGCACGAAAATCGATCCATCATCATCACTATTCGACCATGCACCATCATCATCCGCGGCGCGCGGCCCGTAGGATAAGGAACAAGTATTTCCTAGTACGGCGCTGTAGCCACAAGTATTTCGTGCATCAGAGGCAAGATAGAAGATAGGACACACGCGTAGCCGCAATCAATAACGCTGTTAAAGCTCAGGCACTCAACCGCAGTAGTGCAGAGCTGTATGGGGCACTTTGACTGTATTTCTTCGTGTGTTTCTTTTTTAGCTTTTCATGTCTGCTATGTTCTTTTCACGAGTAGTTCGCATGCTGTTGTTTGCGTGAGGATTATGCGTGTCTTTTTTGCTGCTCTTGCTCGCATGCGTTCGCAGCTTGTTGTTTACCTAGAAGGGGGTGATAGATGTGTTCATCTCGCCAGCCCGATGGGCTGGGAGTTGTTGGTTCGAAGCCAACTCACCCCGCTGAGTCTTTCAATTTCCTGTTTTATATGATTGTCTTTATGTTATACGCTAACATCGCAGTGTTTTGGTGGCAGCGCGCATCGGAGACACTGCCGCGCGATACTTGAGGATACACGCAGGTGAGTTTATCGACTTGATTTTTCTTGCAATGCCCTTGTGCTAATCCACTGTAGAGTCTGTTTCCGTTTCTTAACATATGCTAACTACGCCTGGGTTATGCAACCGCAGATTTTGCTGGAACGCGCAAGCGCTGCTGAAGCACTGGGAGTCTACATTTAGACAGTAGCTAGCAGAACTACATTTAGACAGTAGCTAGCAGATAGTCTCGTTCGAGTGATTAGGAACGGTGGTGTAAGAAATAAATAGACTACTTTGGAAGTGTATTTTGTAATATATGTTATAGCCTGTTACTTTTCCAGATTTGTGATCCTACGGTGTTTGAACTCACGTGCCTGGCTGGCTGACCACTGCACGCCCGCATGTATGGGTCATATGCATATACGTTACGCAATACATATATATGTTGCATTTTTGGACTGCATTTGATATGATGCGCAGGAACGAACGTGACTAGCGATGCATCTAGGACTAATTCTTTCAAGAGCGTGACGGTCGTAGTTCGATGATGTGCTTGATGGTCAAAGAAGACCCGTAGGCTTGACTGAGTGTTTATAAATATGGAAATGTAAATATGTTTGACTTCAACGGTTATGCATGCGTTCGTTTCAACGGTAATATTTCGGTATAATGAATTCTTTCAATGGTTACGTGGTAGTAAAGAACTGTGAATATCATATCAATAAATAGTGAATGTAAGTGAAATGTATGTCAATACACAGTGAATTCTCGTTGAAGTTAAAGAACCGTGAATGTAATGTGAGATTGATGTCAATGTATGGTGAATTTTCATTAAAATTTTACAAGGTGGTGAATGTGTGGAGCCTCATATCACCCCTCGCATGTGGGCAGATTTCTCCTTATAATTCCCAAATATATCGGCAGATTTCGATATCTAATTAACAGCACAACATTCACATTCGCGTGACTCCGGAATATTTCCCATCTCCACTATCACATTCGCGTGACTCCGGAATATTTCGCACCTCCACTATCACATTCGCGTGACGAGTGAGTCCGGGATATTTCTCGTCTCCGGAATAGTTCTCATATCCACCATCACATTCGCGTGTTGCATGAGTCCGGAATAATTCTCATCTCCACTATCACATTTGTGTGTCGCGTGACTCCGGAATATTTCTCATCTTCGGAATATTTCTCATCTCCACCATCACATTCGCGTGACGCGTGACTCCAAAATATCACGGGCCCATTTCCAGCCCTTTCATAGACGAACACAACGATATATTGTTTGTTGTGATAGGATTAGTAAAATCCAAAATCTGATACCCATTTCTTGTGGCTATATACTAACCGTAAACACCGACGCGTACGTATGATTCCCTCAACTTCCCTTACATTTGCCTTCTTTTACATTTGACTTAGCATTCATCTCTAAATAACCGAAATATTGACTGCATATTCACTATTTAGTGGGTCAATATGATGTCAAAATTTAAGACTTTTGACATCGCATTCATGTGCATTAACATGTTTTTCAAAAATTCACTTTACATTCACTTATTTACTTTTCCCATAGTGCCATGGAGTCACAACACGCGTCCACGTCGAACGGGCCGTACTGCGCTGAGATCTCTTCGAACTTCTCCTTTACCAGTTTCCAGTCCTGCCGGTCTACCACGTTATCGTAGTGGGAGCTTGACGCGGGAGGGGAACTTTGTTTGCTGGGAGGGGAAGGACTAAGGGGAGTTGAGGGGGCTGGAGAGGGGGCTTGCTCCGGTTGCGAGCGAGAGCGAGTAGTGACGCCCGCAAGGGTGGCTTCATGCAAGGCGCGCTCCGCGGTGTGCAACGTCTCAGCTGCGTCTTCCCACAGGTCGGGGGTTTCCACCCAGGTGAGCCCATTCAGATGAGTGAGCTCCCCAACGACCAACGGGGGGCTGACCGGAGGTACAGACTCGTCTTCAGAGTCGGAGTAATCAAACGTGGAGTCGAGCACCGAGATGGGGTCTTCAAGGGTCTTGACTTTAGCGGGCTCCTCGGACGGCTCTTCGTCGGTGTCGTCCTCGTCGATTGCACCGAATACTGAGGTGGGATCGGCGGGGGTTGAGCTCTCAACCGACTCCCTTGGCACACTCTGACGAGGCTCGTCTGTGTCCCGGTCGACCACGCCCTTCTCCTTGAGCCCCTCCCTGGCGGATGACTGCTTGTAGTCTGGTCGTCTGGATTGGGCGTCCGGAACTACTAGGCATCGGCCAGGTACGTGCTCCATTTGGTGCACGCCCACTTCCACCAAGTCTTCATACCAGCGTGCCTATACATATATGATATATGCGCCGATATATCGTTAATATACAAGCAAAAAAACACGCTTCGTCAGGAATCGAAAATTCGGAAAGTGACTCCACACAATCGCTTACTCGAGTACTAGGTCACCCCACTATCATAAAACAATCGCCTATAGTGTTGTGTTGAAATGTTTAACTATGTTGGGGGTCAAAAGCATCAATATATCGATATTATGGCGATATATGGCGAAAAAACACCAAAAAACAAGGGAAAAAACATCAGTTTTCAATGTTTTCCATACTGAAGACCAATTTGGGTGTTTTCCGGGAGAAAATGAGTATTATTAGAAGAGTATATATGGCCTACGCGAGTTGCACACCAATAAAATCCGACAACAAACACTAAACAAATGCATGCATGTCGATGGTTTGCATGTGATCCACGATTTTACGCACTTAAGGACTAGTTTTATCCAGAATCGATCAAATGAAAATGACGACACGCAGGATTTTTCGTATGTTATAAATGCACATAAGTGAGATATATAGCTTTAATATATGTGCAGAGTAGGTTATTATCGAGCCTTGGGGATGCATGTGCACGCAGCCTTGTAAAAGTTGGATGGGCGATTCCGACAAGTTTCGTCGCCGCATACATGTGACCGATTTGTGACTTTAAAAGCAAGTTGCTTGTTAGCATATCCTAACGCACAGCGGAGGAGGGGCTGACGTACTTTTAAGGAAAAAAGGAAATAATGACCAGACCATCTTCAGCTCCGGGCTCCCGTCGTGGAGAATCTTCACCGGACTCAATGAATTCTTCACCGCCGCACTTCTCTGGAAGTTTGCAACGTCTACAGCGGTCCCCGCCAACGGATCTTGCGGGCGCTTCTCGTTTCCACTCTGGTGCGGTTCCGCAGATGGTCACGGGTGTCCCGCAGGATTTTGTTGATATGACGGGGCAGCCGGCGCGCTCTCAAGAGGCGCTGGCGGCGCACCATAGTGGCTTTTCTTCGGTGTTGCCGGCAGCGCACCGGTGTGACTCCACCCAATTGCAGGTGGAGCGCACGTCCGCGCTCCCGGGTCGTCGCGGCTAGATGTTCCGCGAGGCTCCCGCCGGGAGCTCCGGCTCGCCCGTTCGTCGGGATTCGTCGGCTTCTGGCGGTGCACCCCGTAATTCTGCTCAAGGGCTGCACTCCGACGCAACCGGCGGGGGGATTGAACAGCTAGAGACATCGGTGGCTGAATTGCACTGGTCCATGCGGCAGCTGCTTCGCTTAGCGACACCGTCTCCGCGCGGGGGAGTTATTTGCCTCTGCTGCACCTCAGTCTTTTTTGGCTGGTTTTCCACTTGAGCGCCCTCAGAACCAACAACATCCCCCTCTATCTGCACTTCTGCAGCAGCGCCCACAGGCTTTGGCTGGCTCCCCACTTGAGCGCCCTCAGAACCGGCAGCAGCCCCCTCTGCAGCAACGCTCTCAGGCCTTGTTGTTCGGTGACGCCCCACTTGAGCGCCCTCAGAACCCGCGGCAGCAGCCCCCTCTCCGCTGCAGCGCTCTCAGGCCTTCAGTGACACCCCACTTGAGCGCCCTCGGCCCCCAACATGTCCCAAAGGCTTGGGACCTTCGGTCTCAAGTGAAGCGCCAACAATTGGAGGCCTACGGCTCCCGAAACGTCCCAAAACCTCGGGGCCTTCTCAGGGAAAAAGTGATATAGATATATAGGTAATATATCACTGATTCCGCAGGACACATGGCACCCATGACAGTCGGTAAATGACCATCTAGGAATCGGTTCTTCATTCCAAAAACGATTGTTTGTTCGCGCGAAAAATGGAACCGGACAGTGCGGCGGTCTCCGCACGCGGAGCGGTCCGACGTGGCAAGTGGAGGCGGCGGGCATCCAAATATTTGTTTTCAAGTGTTTCAAAAAACATTTTCTGGTCTAGACGTTCGCTCACGACCTAGCAGCACCCTGTAAGAACGCGTATAAGGTGGACTAACGCGCAGGTATAAGTTATTTGCGTACTGTCCAGCTGTGTGAAACTAGGAGAAATCTAAGAATTGGAAACATAAAGTGGTCAAATGTTTTGCTGAGATTGTAGGTTACCCCTTTTAAAAAACTTTTGGTGTTAACGAATTTTAAATTCGGGCTTGAGTTAATAGGAGTTTGACGCGTTCGCTGCAGACACGAGGGCCACCGCGTAAGTCCTAAAATTCCGCCCGCAGGCTGGAACTGCTGCGGTGCACTCTGTGCTGCATCGCATGTGCTCACACTTGGTCACAGCCTTTTTTTGCCTCACAGGAAGGTTTTTATCTTTTTACTTAAAGGGAGCAGCGCGTCCAGAGAGTAATTCTCTGGCGGGACTTGTGCGTCCTCGGGTCTAATCGCCCCTGCTCCCCCTCTAACTCTGGCGTGCTTTGTTGTGTGCAGATCCGCTTGCGGATTTAAAGAAAACTCCCGAAAAGGTATACCAAAGGTATATATTTTTCGCGGACTGTTTCGAACTGAAGAGCAGTTTTTTTTTTCAGTTAACGAAACCCGTCATTATTCGTTTTGCGGAGGTCAGAATTGTTGAGCGCGGCAGCGCCGAGAAAATAGTCATGAGACTGCAGCAGGCTCAGTGCAGCCTGCAAGCCTCATCTATTTACCTTAGTTTAGTTTGCCTAAGGCACAGGCCTACTTGCGGGTGCATATCTTGGCACCATACTCCTGCTGGGATGAGTGGTATTTTTGGGGCTGCAGTCTGAGTATTGGGCGAACGCCACTCAGCTTGGGTTTAATTCCCAACAGTCCCGGGAGGGGGGGGGTGGGGATACAAGTACCGCTGCTGAAGAGGAAACTATTCCCCTTTTGCGGAAGGATTTGCGACCGTCTAGTATTACATAATAGAAGGGAACATACCATCCCGTTTGCTGCACTTTTGATAGGGAAACAAGATACAACCCGGACTGCGATTCAACACGCAGTGAGGGAACGATGCGCTTGGAACGGTGTGCCAAAACAGAGTGATATTTTTCGGGACTGTAGTCTGAGTATTGGGGCTCACCCCGCTCAGCTTGGGTTTAATTCCCAACAGTTCCTGGGGGGTGGGGGGGTAGCCAGAACCGACGGCGACCGTACGCGCCGTCGATTCCACAGCCAACAGCACCGAGATGCCCCGTTGAAGCACTTATTAAATAGATAGATAGTCACGCACATAGCCTGTGTATTTTGTGTGGCGTTCCCTTTGTGTTTGAGGGAGGCACTATCAAGTGCATAGGAAAGGTCCGAGCATCCGTTGCATGGGTTGCTGCTGTTCACTGTATGCCTGAAAACGGTTGGGATCATCGGCATCCAGTTGTGTGAGGCTGCCGTATGTTTGAGAGCTCAAAAAGCATAGAAACTAGTTGTATTATATGCACTCTTGTTGTAGAACTAGGCTTGGATAGGTTACCTTGTTGGTATTATTATTATCATTTTCATTCTTAGCGCGTTTTCACGAATAACGTATCTTGTGAACCAATTTGAGGTTTCAACACTCCTAAGACTATTTGTCATACCTACAACTTTTGTATGTACATATATAATAACGTTAGCACTCACATAGCACCAATTTTCACGCTTCCGACAAGTGCAGGTTGCCAACACGCTCAAACCCTAAGTCATACGTCCTACACCCCCCTCACTTTTCCATTTGTTTCACAACAAATGCATTCGAATGAGCCAAAATGGACGTCACCATCGTTTTAGGCAACATCGAAATAGGTAATATTGCTATTAGTATTGTTGGCAAACATTGGATAATTCTCCGAATAAAACCCAAACCCCTAGATGGTCATTTCGACCCCCCTAGGTGCCATGTGGAATACCAGAGAACAGGTGGTGGCACAATCGGTCTAAGCTGCATAAGATAAAATAATTGAGTGTTTTATCGGTGCGAGTCGGGCGATCGGTACCGGGACGAATGACAGATGACAATTGCAGGTCACTCAAGGCGAGGGGTGAAACGAGGAGAGACCAGAACCCCCCCCTAACAGTGGGGGGAAAGTCTGTTCTCCCATGACACCACCTCACCCCGAAGGAGTGAGTGGCCGTGCAAAGTCCATGCAAACCCTAATCCCTAACCCAATGTTACTAGAGTGTCTAGGCCGAGGGGGCCTTTTTCAACCTAGCTAGCAGCACATCCGTGCATAGGGCGCTGCCCAAACATCTAGCATCCACGGGCTAAGGCAAGAGTTGCAAACTGTCTAGGGCTTGGGCGACACAATGCCGGGAATCCACAGGGTCTCTCTGAAGGCGGGCCACGTGAAGTCCTCCTCCTCGTGCACTCCAGATGCAGAGAACGCCGCATGGTCGATGTCGGAATTTGCCGGAGCAAACTGCAGGGACATCGAGGATTCCGAGGGCGGCTCCTCAGGCTCAGGGGCGGGATCGACGTCCTGGTTGAAGAGCGTCATGGCTGCCGCCCCAGGATCAGGTGCAGGGTTCCCATCCACCACCAGGTTCCCTGTAGGCTTTTGCTCAAGCGAAGGCAACGCAAATTGCACCACCGTCCCAGCAGCAGGTGGCGGCGGTCTGGGACCTGCGGGAAGTGCCGTAGCTGGCGCGCGGCCGGGGGAAAATGCCTCCTTGCATGTATAGGGGCAGGCACCTTGGGTCGTGGGGTGGCAGTCCGTGACGTTCCACATCCTGAAACACAAGAGGCACGGGTACCCTGTGCCCACCCACTTCATTACCATAATTCCAGGCGGTTGGGCGGTCCAGCTGCCGACGGGCTTGATGTCGTAGTTCTTGGTGGCATTTAAGGCCATCACCCTCGGCTTCGGAGAGGGCGACTTCTGCCGCGCATCACCACTAGAGGGCGGAGGCGGTGGCGGCAAAGCGGACGTGCGGGTGGCGTAGGCGGACTCCTCGCGCCAGACCGTACGGACACGAAGGCACAATGACGAGAATGTAAAACGTGCGCCCCCACGAAGCTCACGAATGACGGCAAGATACAAGGGGGTCACAAAAGGGGTGGATTTGGCGGAGGCAGCGAGAACGTGCCACAAGTCTTTCACGCGCTTGCTCTCGCTGTAGTCGGGGTTCAGCCTGGCGTGCCTGTCGCCCAGCTTGCGGATGATGGTGAGCTGCGGCGTGGGGTCAGCCTCCTCGTCGATCGCCGTTTCCCGCAACTTGACCCAGAAGCGGTCAGTGTCAGGTTCGGGCACCCCCTCGACCTCGTACCTCAGGCGCTGCAAGCACAAGCGGCCATCGGCAGGGTGAGAGCGTGCCGCCTCGTGATACAGCGCCAGTGCCGTACCGCGGAGCACCACTGGCAGGATGGTGAAAAGGAGCTCGTTGAGGGTGACATGGTAAAAGTCGAACTCGTGCTCGAGGTCGAGGAGCTTGGAGAATTCGGCGTAGGAGATCGGGTACAGGACGTGCCCCAAGCCAGCCAGCAAAACGGTGAACTCAGTCGCAGCGTCGCTGCCGTCGAGGGAGAAACCATTCTTCGGGTTGAAACCTCCAGAACGCAGAACAGTAACCAGATCGGAGGCGTAGGTGAAGGCGTAGGATAACTGCTCCGCATACTCCCCTTCCCGCCCCTCTTCCACAGGGGTAGAAACCAGAATGGACGGGTCGTTGAAGTAGTCGAAGGCCGAAGGAGACAGGCGTGATGATGACGGCGGTGAACGCAGCGATGATGTGGATATAATTCGCCGCGGGCGTGATGAATTCGGGGTACTTGCACCGGATGTAGCGGGCGTCCCCTGTGGGGAAGCACTCGCACTTTTGCGGGCGGTGCGGAGAGCCTCGGCGAGGCTTTTCGGGCGAAGCTGAGACATTTGCGGGATAAAGTGCGAGAACAGGTGTTCCGCTCGGTGAAAACGAACTGGCTAAGCTCCATAAACAGTCCGGCCGAGTGCTTTTATCATGCATCTCGGAAACCCGGAAAATACGATATAATGACTGACAATACGGTACTACTGTATTGTCATCCTAGCTATTAGCGGAGTCACAGTTCCGATCAGAGACAGGTCAGGCTAGGGGCTATCAGAGCCCATAATAATAACCCTGAACCTAAAGTCCAGCACACCACCCGGAGCTGTGACCGTAGCTAATAGGGCTAGGCAAGCGGAGCTAACTAAACAGATAACAAACAGCACTTCACTGGAAACAGATATACTTTTAGCTGGGTGCCCGGGGACTTGTCCCGGCACAACCCACCACTGCGGCTAAGGCTAATCACACCTCCAGGATTTGAAATAAGCAGACTCTAGCCACTGTAAAGTTGGTCGGCAGAGCCGAGTTCAGCTGACGGATTCCAATCAAGAAAAGCATCCGAAGTCAGTTGAGAAGAGACATCATAAATGTTGACACCACCAGACCCAAGTGGGCAAGGCGGGAGAGCAAGAACATTGAAGCTGACAGAAACAGACGATCCCAGAGCACCACCAGACCCAAGCGGGTCAGGCGGATCCCAGAGTGGAGTGGCAAAATCATCAGACTGGTAAGTAGCCGAGGCCGATTGAGAAAAGAACCGCGGCACATCCCGAGGCGGCAATGACGAGCCAGCAGGAACCATAGGTGGGTCAAAAGAATCCAGCAGTGCTTCATGGGACCGCAGCGAACCGTAGCCGTAAGTGGCTCCGGGCTCAACCAGGCCCCTGACACCACCGCCGACCACGAGGGTCGGCATCGCCGTAGCACTGAACAGAAACGTAGCCACCATGAAAAGAGTGAGCGCAAATTCACCGATGCCAAATGGCCTGGAGCCTCTGGGGACTCCGAACCGCCGAAATGCTGCAGCCGTCGGCGGTGCACCCCCCTCAATTTCAGTCAGGCAGACACCAGGAGGGTAGTTGGAGCCCTCCCCATCATCATCGGAATCACACACCTCAACAGGCTCAGGGTCAATGTCAAACCAGTCAGGGTGGACAGTGTTGAATGTTTTGAAAGAACTGTCAGCAGGAGCCATTGGGCCGAGAGCCAGAGAGGCAGACGGCGGCACAAAGGTGGCACGGTTGACTTCATGCAAGTCAACCGGCTCACCATGCACAGGTGCAGAGGCCTTCGGCAGCAGCTGCTTGTCAGTGGTCGGCTCAGCAACACCACCAGCAAGGGGACCGCTGACCGCAGCAAATGCAACACGGCCAATAGAGAGATGCTCAGCAGGTGCAGACTCAGCAGAGGCAGCAGCATCCTTGAACTGCTGCAGAGCCGTAGGCTCTGGAGCAAAGGAGTGCGCAGACAGTTCACAGATTTCAGGTTGCCCCACGAGAGCACACAAGTGCTCCATGGACCCTTCATCTCCAGCGTCATAGTACCGCTGAAAACGAAGGGCAAGCACGTCGGAGTCATAAGACTCGACGGCTTGGCAGTAGGATGCCGAGATGGACAACGGGGGAGTGTCCTTGTGAGGACACTCACTGAGCCAATGCTTTGACCCAACGGCGCGGCACTTCTCGTGCCTGCACGTTGGGACAAAGGTGCCAGACCGCTTGTCAAAAGCCACCTCCGAAGAGGCGGAATGAGCAAGTTGCTGGATTCAGTGACCCGTAGGTCATAACTTGTTCTGACTCCCGTTAGCTGTACCAGTACTCGTACAGTACTAGGTGACAGATCCCTAGGTCACAGACACCTACCTTATATTCGTTTAACTCTTATAGTCAGTTTACACTTGTATGAAAAGTATTCAGCGATCGCCCCGATATAATACGTTATATTATATCTCACACAAGCGGCTGCACTCCAGGTCGGTGGAAATTGCGCGGAGTGTGCTTCCCAGGAGGCGGCTCGGGGCCACCCCTCTTAAGGGAATCCACATCCCGCTGCAACTTGACCAACTGAGCACTGAGCCGATCAATGGCCGAAGCCAGGCCAGTGTCAGTGGTGCAAGATGCTACGAGACATGGGGCGCCCTGCAGTGCGCTTGCCCGAGAGCCGCCCGCAGCGGTACTGCTCGCGCACGCGTGCCTGCAGGGTGAGCAGACTTACAGCCGCACGCTGGTCAGCTCGAGCAAACGAGTCAACCAGCGTGACGTAAGCCGGCCCAGATAGAGCAGAGAGGAATTGTCTCTTAACAGCGTCCTCGGGCAGCGTCTGCAGACGCTGCGCATCCCGAAGACAACTGTTAAAAAGACGAATGCCAGAGTCAGGGTCATGCTCATCCGAGATTCTCACCTCAAGCAGCTCAGCAAAAGACTCGAACGGAGTCGAATCATCAGCAAGCATACGCACCACCTCGAGGGTGGCACGTTTGCCATCAGCAGGAACATCGGCCCCAGAAGCCTCCACCCAATTACGGGCAGGAGACTCTGGCGCAGTCAGCAGCAACAACACAGAGTACAGGAGCTCATTGGCAGCAGGCATGACAGGGACATCAGCAGCAGTCAGCTCAAACAGGGGTGCAAATGCCTGTGACTGCAGCTTGAAAAGCTGCTGAATCTCGGAGATCAGTTGTGAAAAAATGTCCGAAGCCGACGATTCATTGCCACGAAATTTTGCCGTCTTGTCTCCCAAAACCTTAGTTGCTGCTGTCTTCGCGCACTGCACATCAAAGGAATCTTTCCGTAACCGCTGCACGAGCGTCGCAGCCGCAGCTGACTCGTCAGATGTAGACAAATGCGGTGTTGTGGGGGTAGCCGAGTTTAATGCCCCAACATCATCGAAAATAGTTGCTAATTTACGCGCCCTAGCGCGTGTACGTGGTCTGACTGGCGTATCCATTATCAAAATGACGTTGAGATGGGGAGTGTGGGCTAGAGTTGCGGCAGTAGATAGACCAGTGGATGCAGCGGCCAACTCCTGCAGAAGTCTCAGCAATAAAAACAACATCAAACAGGTCATGAGCCGATTGGCTAAAAGTGGTTGCGACCCACAATACGCGGAATGCCCTCTCCACCGGCCAGGTGAAACGTAAAAAGAAGCCATAGCGAGCGACGATACTGCTGCCGAAAAATGTCCCAAACTGATCTCCACCTCAAGGAGAGGCCATACCGCGGAAAGGTCAACTACTGCCTAAGGGGGCGCCCACCCCATCTCTGTGTCAAAACTTAGCCAATCATGGCAACAGCTAGGCGCTGTGCTATCAGAATTACTGGGAAAGTGGTGACGCGCATAACCTGCGAGAACAGGTGTTCCGCTCGGTGAAAACGAACTGGCTAAGCTCCATAAACAGTCCGGCCGAGTGCTTTTATCATGCATCTCGGAAACCCGGATAATACGATATAATGACTGACAGTACGGTACTACTGTACTGTCATCCTAGCTATTAGCGGAGTCACAGTTCCGATCAGAGACAGGTCAGGCTAGGGGCTATCAGAGCCCATAATAATAACCCTGAACCTAAAGTCCAGCATAAAGTAAGTCTCCAGCTTACAAATGGAATTTTGACCCAAGAGACGGCTCGGGAATCGGGGGGGTTTTCGGTGATGGGAACCGAAAGAAAGGTTTAGGCAAGTTTCGGCACTCCAGGCCGAGACGGTACGCAAGTGAAAAAATAATGCAGCTGCGCAAATTCCACGGGGCGGGTCCTGTGAAATACGGTCCTACGGGGCGGGTCCCGTGCGGATGTAGAGTCGGCACACCAGGCCGAAGCGAGCAAAAGATGAAAGAACCACCACAGAAGTGGTAGGGCCCTAACCTCAGGGAAAAAGGGATATAGATATATAGGTAATATATCACTGATTCCGCAGGAATACCAGAGAACAGGTGGTGGCACAATCGGTCTAAGCTGCATAAGATAAAATAATTGAGTGTTTTATCGGTGCGAGTCGGGCGATCGGTACCGGGACGAATGACAGATGACAATTGCAGGTCACTCAAGGCGAGGGGTGAAACAAGGAGAGACCAGACCCCCC
>LGRX02020473.1:0-14870 GCA_001247695.2 Cymbomonas tetramitiformis
TTGACGCCCCCCGAAGTAGAGTCTGCCACACCTCTCACACCCCATATGAGCTCTTTGACCTCCCCCGAACGTTCTCAAATGAGTGTCGGTTGGAAGCGCAAGATGCGGTGCGATCTGATGGTTTGATCCGAGGCGGTACAGTGCATACGGCCAGGATGCTGGCAAAGTGAAGCGCACCTCGCTGCCACGTTGATGGGGTGGCCTTCCCTCATGCTGCGCCCCGTCAAACCATCCCAATAGTAGGCCTGAGGTCTCCACTGAACGCAGCCAGGCTACACTTTGCGGCCACAAGCGATCCTGTGCGCGCTTCCACAGGCTTCCGGTTTGCATCTCCAGAGACCTCTGAGCAATCAAGAGAAGCACCCGGTGCACTCTACAGGAGCACGTGGGGTTTGGCAACCTCGAGATCGCGAGAGCCGTGGCCTTTGTGCGCATGCCATCTCCCCCCGAAGCCCCAGGGCGCTATCGATTAGGGCTCTGGGGACCACAGCGGCATCTTCGACTTCCGTGACCTCGGTTGCTTGCCGCCGGCGCACGATCCGGCGGTCGCAGTTGGGGGTATACCTACTGACATACGTGCCCAGGGATCTGCGGCTAGCCACAGTTCCTCCTCGCCTCTCAAACTGCTTGAGCCTCCTCTGTGAAGGCAATCCGTCCGCGATCCATCCACGTCAGCATCCACGTGTATGGGGGCAAAGAGCACGGTGGTGACACGTTGAGGCGCCAGGTATATTCTGTTTGATGCGGGTTTCCGGCAACAGCAAGGCAGCGGGGAGGCGCGTGTGAGGTGAGTTGGTGGCAAGGAGACTCCGCACGTCGCGCTCCGCCTTGAACACAACCCGCCATTCGTTGATGTCCTCTCTGCCACAAGCCCGCGCCGTGCCCGTCTCCACATCAGTAAATATCACTCTTGGAGCGCCGCCTGGGCACCGTGCATTCATATGCCGGCTGAGAAAAAGAGCGTACAGCAACAACACATGTCTCTCTACCTACGTGGCATTGGTGTGAGAGGACGTGATCCAAGGTGCCAGGCGAGCCGGGCATGGCACATGACAGGCGCCAGGGCGGCATGCCTGGCAATCAGGACCGTCGAAAATCTCCAGGGGTGCGCGCTAAGTCTCCCAGCCGCCGGGGTGCGCGCCAAGTCTCCCAGCCGCGGAGGTGCGCGCCAAGTCTCCCAGCCGCCGGGGTGCGCGCTAAGTCTCCCAGCCGCCGGGATGCGCGCTAAGTCTCCCAGCCGCCGGGGGGCGCGCCAAGTCTCCCAGCCGCCGGGGTGCGCGCTGTTGGAATTCTATACAGGGTATTTCGCAAAAGCAAGCGTAAACTTTCATTCTCAAAAGATATATCAGTTCGCAGCTTGAAACGCCACGAACATTAGCGCCCAAACATTACTGATTGGGCAGTCTAAGTGAAAGTTCACTAATTAGAGTATGACGTGTCACTGTCGAGTTCATAACGACTGCAGTGACACGTCTGCGATGGGCCGATGAACTATTACACACTGTGTCTTGCCGATGGTCATCATATGATCCAGCGGCCACGATTAGTTCAGCAGATCTACAGATCTAGATCTAAGGGTTTCATAGGGTTTCTTTAGGGTTCCTTCAGGGTTTGAGCATCCTGACTACTGTGCAAGGCCTAGACAGTCATGCTTTACATCAAACTGATCAGCAGACACTGCAAATTCCAATACCTCTTCTAAAGGGTGACTGTCTAGTTGTCCTACTGCCAGTTCTTGGGAATGGTGCCCCTTCAGTCAGCAACACCCAGTTCTTGGGATGGTGCCCCTCCAGCTCCAGTTTATGGGGATGGTGCCCCTCCAACTCCAGTTTGTGGGGATGGTGCCCCTTCAATCTTCATTGGTCTCCAAGAGGCAGGTTCATGACTCCCAGACGCTCTCTATGTACTCGAAACAGAGGGAGCGCCAGAGGTTTGGTCATTATGTCGGAGGTGTTGTCGTCAGTAGAAGTGTATAGAGCCTCAGCTTCCTTGGCCTTGATCAACTCCCTGATGTACATATTCCTGACCTCGATGTGCTTGGACCTGGAGTTATTGACGTAGTCAGTGGCCAGGTGAATGGCGCTTTGGTTGTCACAGTACAAGGGTACTGGCCTGCATATGTCCACCAGGGAATCCAGCACGTTGAGGACGTACTTGACCTCACGAGCTCCCTCGGACATAGCGATGATCTCATCCTCGGTGGTGGATAGAGACACGCACTTCTGGATCATAGATGAGAATATGATCAAACTCCCACATAGGAAGACCGCAATACCAGAGGTGCTTCTCCTGGTTACCTTGCATCCTGCATAATCAGCATCGGTGTAAATGGAGAGAGGCAACGGTCTGCTTGGTCCAGTGCCACACCCCCCAGGCACCGAAGCAGTGCGCAGCACCAGCTCGTACTCCCTGGTGCCCTTCAGATATCTGACCACCTGCTTCAGGGCCACAAAGTGCTCTGGACCATATGTAGCGCAGAACCTCGACAGGACTGATACTGCTGCCATAATGTCAGGCCGGCTGCAGCGAGCTACCCACTGCAGCTGCCCCAGAAGAGCTCGGTAAGGCATGGATCCTTTACCATCAGCAGGAGTCAGCGCAGTGCCAGGTGACATCGGCAAACTTGCTGGCTTGGCCTCATCCAGGCCATAGGTGCTGATCATCTGGGAGATATAGCCAGACTGAGATAAGTATGCTGTATCACTTCCCCAGCGCACCCCGATACCCATGACCAAGTCCAGCACCCCAAGATCTTTGCACGCATACTGTGCGTGGAAAGTGGTCACAAAGGTGTCATACCATGACTTGTCATTGGTGGCCACCAGGTAGTCATCCACGTAGGCCAGAATAATGACCTGGAGAGCAGCATCACGGATGAAATACAGGCAGGGCTCCACGTCACTCCTCTGCATCCTGGAGTCATATCCCATGATGAAGGCATCAGAGGTGTCAAACCACTCTCTACCAGCCTGCTTAAGTCCATACACTGCCTTCAGCAATTTGGCACACCTGTGCCCCCCATAGACCAGCCCTCGGGGAAGACGGACATACAGGTCCTCCTCGAGCACTGAGTTCAGAAAGGCAGTGTCAACATCCATGTGGTAGACCACAAGACCAAGGTTCAGAGCCAGGGTGATGACGATCCTGACTGATGACAGTTGTGTACATGGTGCAAAGGTATCATAGTAATCCACTCCATACTCCTGTTTATTGCCCCGCACACATATCCGGCTCTTCCTGTTCAGGAGTTGCCTGTTCTTGTCTAGCTTGACCTTGAGCACCAGGGAAATTTCCAGCAGCTTCACCCCAGCAGGTACATCCTCCTCGTCCATCATCAGTAAAGCCTTCTTGATCTGTACCAGTGCCTCCAGCTCATCTTGGATAGAGTTGAGCCATTCAGTACAGTCAGGTGAAGTCAGGACCTGTGAGTGACTTTTCGGCTCAGTGACTCCCTCAGGCAGTAGGGAGCTCTGCACAGTGGGTGTCTCTGCAGCCTTAACACCCAGGCACGTGTGTGCAGGTGGAAATCGCACGTCTCCAGCAGGTAGGTCCATGATGGTGAAATTGGTGAGGAGGACCACGCAGTAAGGTTGAGCATGAGGTGCAATAGCGCGTCCACAAATCATGGCCTCCTCAGAGTCCCCCTTCCCAGTGACAGCACGTACCTCAGTGAACAGTGGATAGTGAGCATTGATACTCCCATATGTAGGGCAATCCCTCAATAGTGACAGGCGATCACTGCCTGGCTGGAGATATGAGCTCAAGCTCACCCAGCACACATCATCAGAGGTTTCCACCTTCACCACAACCACAATCTCATCACTACCTTCACGTAAGTACACACCCTGCTCCAATACAGCATTCTCCAATAGTGTAGGTGGTGGATCTTTGTAGGGCGCATCCAGAGTGGTGACCATGAAGTTGGTCTTGAGAGGGGTCACTGCAGACGGATCCCATGTGGTCACCACCTTGCCCAGCTTGTCCAACCTCTCAGAGAAAGTGACCATACCAGAGTTGACCACCTTCCCAGACTCATGATCATACAGGAGATAGGCAGACGATACCTCAGAGTGTCCCACATACCTGAGCTCACGTGCTCGGTTACTGAGCTTATGTTCACGAACCGTGAGGTCAATGAAAGGGTAAGCCATACACCCAAATACTCGCAGCTGGGACAAGTTCGCATGCTTCTTCTGGATGAGGTAGTAGGCTGAAGTCCAACCTAGAGACTTTCTGAATACACGGTTAAGGATGTACACCGCATGGCGGGTGGCTAGGGGCCACATGTCCACACCAAACCCAGAAGTCAGTAGGAGAGCTCTGGCCATAGCTTGTACATCTCGGTGTGACCTCTCTACCCTCGCCTGGTTCTCATGCAGGTATGGAGAAACATGCCTTTGCTCAATACCATGCTCCTCACAAAATGCTGCAGTTTGCCCAGCAATCATGGTACTGTCACCGTCAGTGTGAAGCACCATGTGGTACTCGCTGGACAGGCCCATGGTGCTTCTCAGGCGCTTCACCTCCTCCAGGTATAGCTTGAAGGCCTTGAGGTAGTCAGACTTGAGCTTGAGAAAGAATATGCATATCCAGGTAGTGGAGTCATCAACAAACAGCACGAACCATCCGTACCCCCCAGCACTGGTCCTGAATGGTCCACATGTGTCTGACCATATAAGATTCCCCAGCTCCTTGGATAGCTCTCTCCCAGTGGGTTTCACAGAGGGCCTGATGGCCTTGGTCAGCCTGCAGGCAATGCACCGCTCGGGGCAGTGCTGTACCGGGCTGCCAGAGTATTGTGACTCACTGATACTCATAGGAATATTCTGAGCGAACATGTGGTCAACAGACTTGTCACCAATGTGACTCAGCCTCACATGTTGTAGCAACTTGATGTCAAGCTGCTCTGTAGTGTGCGAGTCCTTGAACAACACCACCACTGGCCACTTGGTGTCCTCAATCCACACACGATCTTCGCCACAAGGTTCCAGATTGGCCACGTTGTAGCATGACTCCCTTGGTGCAGAGAAGATCTTTGCACCAGCAGGGTATTCATGAATAATATCAAAGCGAGAGATCAAGCTCCACCAGCTCGCTGTGACCCACTTAGGCAATACAAACATAAATTTGGTGTTGGAAGGGTCTCTGTCAAAGTCATTTAGGGCCTTCTGGAGACACTGCAGGATGATGTCATGGTCGAATGGCGGGTTCCCATAGCAATGCCTGCCAGCCCAATCCTTACCAAAACATGTGTCAGTGATGGTACAGTAGTCATCCAGGATGTGGTTGTCATCAGATGAAAATAGTCCCAGGAGGAAAGGGCCATGAGTGGTGAAGTGAGGCTTGGTGTCCTCAAATTTCCAGTCAGAGCGGTCTCGTTGATCATCAGTATGCTTGGCAGCACAGGCTAGATGGGTGTCCAAAGTCTCATATGTATCCTCGTGCATAATGTACTGGTTGCCAACTCTGGCAAAGGAGAACACCACCCCCCCTTTGGACACAGTTCTGGCCCCAAAGTCCACAAGAAAACCTGCATCCTCGAGCGCCACCACCGATAAGAGGTTGAAGGGTTGTCCAGGTATGCAGTGTGTGCCAAGGAGCTGTAGCCCAACCATGCGCCCAGACTTCACATCCTTCTTGGCAAAGGTCACCGAGCCACTGCCAGAGAAGCTCACAGACTGGCTCTGCACCACACTGAAGGTCTCACAGGCTGCAGTGTCATAGTCCGTATTGAATACCCGGACAGAGTTGAAGATGTGCTTGGTGGCGCCACTGTCGATACCAGCACTCTTGTCCACAGCGGACTGAGGGCTAACACTGCCAGCACTCGCACCACATGCTACCTGAGCATGGCCAGCATCAGGGGCACAATACACACCATATGCCCAAGCATCACAAGGCACCCAAGCACACTCATCACACGGGTCAGAGTCCAAGTCCAAGTCCGTGACGAGGTCACCACAGGCATCATCACAGCGGCCTTCACAGTGGTCCTCATAGTAGTCACTGGGGACCAGAGTCACAGAACAGAAGCGGATCTTGCGAGGTGGACCAAGCAGTCCAGAGGCCCAATCATCAGAGGGGGTGTAACCCACTCCTTCAACGGGCTGCCCAAGGCACATGTCCTGCTCCTCCTCGTCAGAGTGCCCAAGGTACATATCCTCCTCCTCCTCGTCAGAGTCAGAGGCATCCTCCGGGTCTGGCAGAGAATCATCATCACCTGAGTCAGAGTCCGAACCCGAAGCAAGGTCGGGGACCATGCAACCAGAGCCCCTGCCAGCTTGCCCAGAGATAGAGAGAAGATCAGGCATATAGTTGTGCCCCATCGGATGATGTGACCAGGAATCTCGGACTGCAAGAAGCCGATCATAGTTAGGGGAACCCAGCATAGTAACAGATCCAGAGATAGAGAGAAGATCAGGCATATAGCTGTGCCCCATCGGATGACGTGACAAGGAATCTCGGTCTGCAAGAAGCCGATCATAATTAGGGGAACCCAACATGGTAACAGATCCAGAATCACTCTCAACTGGCTGCCCAAGGTGCATGTCTTCCTCATCCTCGTCAGAGTCAGAGGCATCCTCCAGGTCTGGCATCGAGGCATCATCATCCGAGCCAGAATCCGAGTACTCAGGCCAGGCACTGGTGCCCCACCCCTCACCGAGGAATAGCATGCCTCCAAAGTCCTCCACTGCCTGTATCAAGGCCCTGGTGGCCCCCCCGAGCTCAGACGCCCAGCTATGCAGGTCCACCAGCGAGGTGCGCACCATGACAGACTCCAGCTTCAGTAATATGTCCATGTCATCCGTGGCCTGCCTGATGACATGGAGCTGGCAGAGGATCTTCTTGGTACTGACAGTGTGCCCAACACCACGAGGAAGAGTAGTACCCCTGTCAAGTATGTGGTGAGCACGAAGGAATATCTCCACCGACCCAGCCATCATGACAGAGTGCCATCGCTGCAATCCAGGCTTGAACCAGAGCTGCCTCGGGGAGATCTGGAAAGTGTCACCCAAGTGCTGATCACGTCCATCATCCCACTGGGCCTGTGTCCTCTTCAGGCGAGCCTTGTCGGGGAAGAAGGCAGTGAGTACATCAATGTAGACCCATGAGTCATAAATAGGTACAAACTTAGTACGGTGACGGCTGAGTACAGGAGAATGCTTGTTAGGAACATAGCAGTGGTGCTTCCTCTTGGTCCTTCGAGGAGGGCGCCTCTCTGAAGACAATTCCACATGAGGTGCACACACAGTACCCTCATTGTCCCCAGTGTACTCACCAGTAGTGTGGGATACAGCAACCTCAGGCTCGCCCACCTCCGTCAGGACTGAGTAGTAATTGAATACTGGGAGTACAGAGGACTGAGACTCCACAGGCACAGAGCCCCGAGCAGATATCCAGGGCTGGCACGGGGCCGGGCTAGAAGGCAGTGACCCAGAGATGTTGAGATTACCAGTCTCAGCTAGCCCTGAGCTCAGGTCAGAGTGTGTACCGTCCGGCAATGAAGACTCCAACGGCACAGGGCTTCGACCACACGTCGATAGCTGGCACGGGGCCGGGCAAAGGGTCAGTGAGTCAGAGATGTTAGAATTACCAGACCCAAGAAGCCCAGAGCCCAGGGAACTGGCATATATGTCATCACCAGTCTCGTCCAGACCAGGGTGCAAGTCAGATGGACCAGCCTCCCGAATAGCAAAAAGGGCTTCACCACTTTCCTCCAGTCCAGGATGAAGTTCAGATTGCCCAGCTGCAGCACCAAGATGTTCACCAGGCTTCGGTAAGCTACCATGCTTCTCATAGTCTGCCACCCTCTTGAGAATTGCCGCCTTGGTAGTTGGGGAGGCCTTCTTGAAGAACGCCTTTCGCTTCTCGACGTTCTTGATGAAACAGTCCTTAGAAGGGTGCCCACGCCTGTGACAGACAGGGCACGGGACCTTGACAGCCAGTCGCTGTCGCTTCACCTCCTCCTGCTTACGCCTGTCATCAGCAATAGCACCAGCAACCTTAGATTCAGTGTTGTCGCCAGCGTGGTGCGCCGCGTGGGCAGTGTGCGTCACAGCAGCGCGCGGGGCGAGTATGGTGTCGTAGTGAGATGTGACTTGGTCCGACAGCATACTCGCAGTAGGCAGGGACTCAAGCATGAATTTGGCCTTGAGGAGCATATAGTCGGGGTGCAGCCGCACAATAGCCATCGCAGAATATATGGTCTCAACTGTCTCCATACACAGAGGCTTGCCAGAAGGAGTAACGCGCGCGTTCACGGAGTACTCGCGTAAACGCCGAAGAGTCTCCTTTGATTCCAGAAACGTTGGAACAGGAGGGGCAAGTCTCGAAAGTTGATTTGGCAGTAAAAGCAGCTTATCCACCTGGTTGATGAAGTAGACGACACTAGTGTTGCGTCGCAATTTGGATAGCTCAAGCCAGGCCCCATGACCGTCAGAGTGTTGCTCGTAGCTGCGAACGACAACGAACGACAGCGTTCGCAGTGCTAGTGGTAACACGACAGAGGAAGTCATAAAACAGCTGATTCGCTTCCTCAAGATAGGAGTCATCCCCCCATACCATATGGAGCGGAGTAGATTCCGAAAGCAATAGCGCCAAAGAAGGGTGCTGACGCAAAGAGGGCCGAATTTTTGCAAGCCACTCGTCCCAAATTCCTTCCTGGTCAGTTTCCTTGCCAGAAAAGTGCGAGTCCGCGGAAAGCCCCTTAGTCATATCAGAAAGACTTGGTAAAGGACGTTGCCTACCAGCGGGCGACGAATTGAGATGTTGGTCCAGAGGGACAGTGGCGCGGAGACCTGTCTGACTAAGGCCGCGAAGCTCGTAGAGCTGAGCATTTATGCCCTTTATCATATCCGTAAGCGCCGAGATTTGCTCTTGCTGACCACTCAGCGCAATATCCCGCAAAGACGACTCGCCCGGCTTCTCCTCAGATGCTGGCGCGCCACCAGGAGGTGACGGTGTCGTCGCTTGACTATAGCTCTTACCCTTAACCATAATGAATTCTCTTACGCGCAGCGGAAATTTGCGTGATAAACAAAATAGAACTCACTTACAAATCGTAAGTGGGCCCATAACCTGTTGGAATTCTATACAGGGTATTTCGTAAAAGCAAGCGTAAACTTTCATTCTCAAAAGATATATCAGTTCGCAGCTTGAAACGCCACGAACATTAGTGCCCAAACATTACTGATTGGGCAGTCTAAGTGAAAGTTCACTAATTAGAGTATGACGTGTCACTGTCGAGTTCATAACGACTGCAGTGACACGTCTGCGGTGGGCCGATGAACTATTAGACACTGTGTCTTGCCGATGGTCATCATATGATCCAGCGGCCACGATTAGTTCAGCAGATCTACAGATCTAGATCTGTTCAAATTGGAGTGCAACAGTATTTTTGTGGTTTCATACTTTCAGAATCCGTGACTCCTGCTGCAGTAGAGCCGAATGACACATGTAGCTCCGTGACACAAACAGGATGTACAAGTAGCCACGAAGCGACACGCCTGTTCAGCTCTGTTCCTTTTGCTCTTGCAAACAGGAACTTCACGGGTACCTACGGTACTCTGTGAGGCACACTGCAAATCCGATTTTGTAAATTTCTTCACCTGTTTCACCGGTAAAACAGTAGAGTAGGTAGTGACGAGACCACTAGGTTGTACGACGGCGATCGAACGACGACGGGAGATCTGACAGCGAAGTCGCGGGGACGGCGTTACGACTTCAAAACGACGGCTTCACATCGGCTACGGCAGTACGATTGACTTCACTGTTACTCCTTTGAGGGAGAGAAAATGGCTGGAACTGCGAAGGGCAAGTCTACAGAGGATTTCCCTCCCCTCCCGGGGAAGCCAGACATCGGGCAGGCTTCCCCTTCCCCGGCAGCACCGTCCACTCAGGACGTGCTGATGCAACAAATTCTGACAATGCAAAAGCAGCAAGGGGAGCTGCTTGAGATGCAGAGGCAGCAGGCAGAGGAGCATCGCCTGCTGCGTGATGAACTTCAACGACAAGCACAGCTCAACGTTGAGTTGGAGGCGAAGGTGGCAGCGAAGCCTGGGACTTCTGACCCGGACTCCGTAGCCAAGACCGCCGAACAACTTCTGGAGAGAAGGAGGAAGCTGGAGTACGTGCCAGCAGCCTCGATCAACCCGTTCCCACCGCGGCCGGCTACACTGACATCGAGGATGCCGCAGTTGTACGACCTGCACGGCAGCAAGACGTACGACGCGCTCTCCAAGAAGTCCAACTCTTCGATGAAGTACGAGTGCATGGTTCTGGCTCCAGCGCTGTCTTATTTGCACGACGTGGTGAACGAGTGCAACGAGACGTTGGACGTGAACGAGGACTGCGGATTGTCGAAGAGCGAGTGGCAGAAACGTTTCCACGCGGTTACCAACTCGGTGCACGGCGTGTACGCGTTGCTGTGCAACCGGTGGACGATGCTGGAACTGCGCGGGCAGCTGGAGCAGGAGCCTGGTTCTTCACAACGGGGAGGATCGGACGCTCTACGCGCAAAGCTGCAGTTCGTGGAGGACAGAGTCTACCAGGCAGCAGACGGCGTGGTGGCAGATGAGGTGTTGCAGCAGTGGCTGAACGACTTCGACAAGAACCGCGGCAAGGCGATGCTGAGCATGACGGCGAAGAACGCAGCGAACGCGGAAACGCGGGTGGTGAATCCGCGGGACCGAGAACTGCGCTGGAAGGACCGTAAGAACAAGGAGGAGAAGGACGGTAAGAAGCCTACCGAAAAAGGCGGCAAGGGCCGGGGCGGAAAACCCGCGGCCGATGTGTGATGTGCGTGCCGCCACCCCGTCCAGCGCAACAGCCCTCTCCGGGCGCTGGGCGGGGAAAACTCACCGTGCAACAGCAGGTGAGACAGCGGAGGGGAGCATGGCGCGCGGCGGGCGCCAGTTCCGAGGTGATGCAATGGATTACTCACGGGGTGAAGTTGAGGTGGAAGCGCAAGCCTCCGCCTCCGTTCGACCACGGGGTGTCACTGAGGGATGCTACGCGGCAGCAGCAGGTGTGGCTGGACGCGGAGAAGGAGAGGCTGCTGGAGAACGGTGCCTGGACGAGAGCGACGAGAAGATCTCATGTTTCTCGCGCTTTTTTAGTGCCAAAACCGGGTACGAACAAGTGGAGACTGGTGGTGGACTTCCGATGGCTGAACCAGTGGTGTGTGAAAAATCGTGTGAAGATGGAGACGCTGAAGAAACTAAGGAGACTGGCGAAACCGGGCGACTGGTGCTTCAGCTTCGACCTCCAAGACGGTTTTCATGCGCTGGGGATCCACCCGGACTTTCAGCGATTCATGCAGTTCGACCTGCAAGGGGACCTGCTTCAATGTTCAGCGATGCCGTTCGGCTGGAGCGACGCTCCGAGGGTGTTCTGCAAGTTCGTACGCGTGATGGTGGAGGCTCTGCGTTCTCCACAGGCAGCGGAAGATCGCAGAGAAATCAGGAGGCTGCGGGACGGTTCCGCAGTACGACAGCGATGGTCAGTCCGTCGCAGGACCGGTGGTGCTGGCGGGGACGTGAACCGTCACAGCGGAATGCGAGTGCTACCGTACATGGACGATTTTCTGGTGCTGGTCGACTCTCAGCGAGAAGGCTTTCTGCGTCGAGAAAAAGTTCAACTGGTGCTTCATCGACTTGGCCTACGGCGGAACGAGAAGAAGGGCCACTGGGAGCCTACACAGGTGGTGGAGCACCTCGGACTGGAGGTGTACCTGAAGCTGGGACAGTTCCGTGTAACAGAACGACGGGTACACACGATCCACACCAAGGCGAAGGAGATCCTGTGCGACGCAGCGAGAAATCGGAGGTGGATTCCTGCCAGGAGACTGGCTTCCTTCACGGGACTCTGCCAATCCGTGTACTTGGCAGTACCAGCAGCGCGGCTCTACCTACGAGAGCTCTACTTCGTGCTGGCAGAGAAACGCAGCTGGGGAGCAAAGGTAAAAATCTCGCGTGCAGCTCGGGGGGACTTAGAATGGTGGTCCAGGCTGCCTGTGATGAGCAGGTGGAACGGGCGCAAGATCTGGAGATCCCCGACGAGAGCGAAGGTGCACACGGACTCTTCGATGACAGCCTGGGGAGGAGTGCTGAACCTGAAGTTCCCCGCGCAAGGCTTCTGGCCAGACGAGATGCGCAGCTGGCACATTACACACCTGGAGCTGGAGGCCGTGTACAAGACCGTACAGGCGTTCCTGCAGGAGCTGGAGGGCAAGGTCGTACGGCTCTACTGCGACAACCAGGCGGTGGTGGCGATGCTGTCGCACTTCACCTCCAGAAACCCGGACCTGATGAGGAGAATGAGGAGACTCTGGCTGCTACTGGATCTGCACGACATCGAGTTGCAGGCTCGGTACATCCGCAGCGAGGCCAACGTGTGGGCCGACAACCTTTCGCGTTGCGAGGATTTGGACGACTGGCGGCTGAATCGGGATTGGTTCGTGTGGGCCAACAAGCAGTGGGGGCCCTACACAGTCGACCGGTTCGCTTCCGAGATCTCCGCGCAGCTTCCTCGGTACTACGCTGCGTGGAAGGACCCGAAGTGCGAAGGTGTGGACTCTCTGACGTACGACTGGCGGGGGGAAAACAATTGGGTGAACCCCCCGTGGGCGCTGCTGGACGAGGTGGCGCACAAGCTGCGGGAGGAGGGGGCCGCTGCTACGGTGGTGGCTCCGTACTGGCCGGGACAGTCCTGGTTCAGGGAGCTGGAGGCCCTGGCCACCGAGGTGGTGATCATGCCACGGCGCAGGGACCTGTTCACTCCGAGCAGGCTGGGAGGGTCCGAGCTGCTCGGGCCCTCAAAGTGGGACGCTGTGATGTTCTTCATCGAGGCGCGCCCGTGAGTTACTACGTTGCTGAAGTACGAAGGAGCTCTGCTACGAGTACGACGGCGAGCAAGGTGACCGTGGGCACGAAAATCGAGGTGTTCTGGAAGGACGATGACTGCTTCTACCCGGGTGTGGTGAAGGAGTTCAACGAGGACGGAAAGGCGCACGTGCTGTACGACGACGGCGACGAGGAGACGCTGGACTTGTCCGAAGAGAACTTCAAAATCATCAACAGCACGGACGAGGCAACGGACGCGGACGGCGAGAACACCGAGCGGATCAGCGGAGGCGACTACGAAGAGTACAAGCGCGGTGGTGCTGTACAAAATTTCCTCACGCGCTCACTTTGTGAGCGGTGGAGGGGTGAGTTGGGACCTTCCCGGCTCACTGAACTGGCAGTGACGATGCAGAGAAAGGCACTGCTGGACACGACGATGGGAAACTACGGACCGAAGGCGCGGCGCTTCATTTTATTTTGTGAGCAGCACCAACGGCCGTGGCTACCAGCATCGGAGGCGACAGTGTTGCTGTACATCGCCTCTCTGTTGAAGGACGGGGGCATCAAGTCGGCCTCCTTGCAGCCGTACCTGTCTGCCATCAACAACTACCACGAGGACCTACGCTTCCTGGACCAGCGAAGGGGCGTTCTGTGACCCGAGCTGTGAAGGGGATGGCGACCATCCAGGCGGAGCTGGCGGTGCAGGAGGAGAACATCGAGACCCAGCGGACGTGGCTGCCAGCGGCACACGTACGACGTGTGCACGAAGCAGCGCTGAGTTTGACTCCGAGATCGCCTGAGGAGCTACGGCTACTGCGAGCCTTCGCCTACGTGGTGGTTGCCTTCGTGACCTTCGGCAGACTGGACACGGGGACCTCGTTGTCACGGCAGCATGCTCATTGTGGCGACAGTGAGTTCTCAGTGGTGCTGCTGAAGGAGAAAGGACGGCGGCATCAACTGGTGAAGAGACGCCTGTGCATCCCCTGGAAGGGGGTGGCTCTGTTGAAGGAGCTGATCGAGCACTGGGAGTTCCACCGTGACACGGCCTGGAACAGTTCTGAGAAGACTCAACCTGACGCCTACTGGCTGCTACCCGAGGACCCGAAGAACTTCAAGGCTTCAGTGGCAAATGACTGGATTGGTCTGGCTCTCAGCGAGCTGGACTGCAGACCTCCGGAAGGAGGTCACTTTTCTGCACACAGCACCCGGAAGGGTGCCACGACGTGCCACGACGTGGGTGTTACAATGGAGAAAGTGTGCTTCCTTGGAGGCTGGTCACAGTTCTCTTCGGCAGTGCAGCACTACATCGACCCGACAGCTCTGAGGGACACAGACATGGACTACTACTTCGCTTGGTTAACATGGTCACAGTGATAGAGATCTGATTTCTTTTGTGTGCCTCACAGTTTCATCTTTGGTTTCATGGCAAATGAGGATTCGAGCAAAAGAGAAATGTTCAAATTGGAGTGCAACAGAATTTTTGTGGTTTCAGACTTTCAGAATCTGTGACTCCTGCTGCAGTAGAGCCGAATGACACATGTAGCTCCGTGACACAAACAGGATGTACAAGTAGCCACGAAGCGACACGCCTGTTCAGCTTTGTTCCTTTTGCTCTTCCCACCGCTCCCGACCCAGAGGACTCTTTCCTTTTGGTGACGTGCACAGACAGTCTGGACATCTCATCAAAAACTTGAATTTAGAAAGCATGTAAAAGCACAAAATGCATTTTAAACACTTTACAAAACCATTTTAATGAAATGTATTGCAGTGCCTGCCTTTGGCAAATGAGGATTCGAGCAAAAAAGAAATAAGGGTTTCGTAGGGTTTCTTTAGGGTTCCTTCAGGGTTTGAGCATCCTGACTACTGTGCAAGGCCAAGACAGTCATGCTTTACATCAAACTGATCAGCAGACACTGCAGATTCCAATACGCGCCAAGTCTCCCAGCCGCCGGGGTGCGCGCTAAGTCCCCCAGCCGCCGGGGTGCGCGCCAAGTCTCCCAACCGCCGGGGTGCGCGCCAAGTCTCCCA
>LGRX02020475.1:9109-30467 GCA_001247695.2 Cymbomonas tetramitiformis
CCACATGGACCCGCTAAATAATCACACGGACCCGCTAAATAATCACATGGACCCGCGAGACAATCATGTGGACCCGCTTAATAATCACATGGACCTGCTGAGTAATCATATGGACCCATCGAGCGAGCGCCCAAACGGGCGGGGTCCATGCTGGGTCCATGTGATGCATTCCCTACGGGTCCATGCGAGGTCCATGCGTCGCATGGACCCGTAGGAATGTCTGACCATCGGACCCATGTGGCCCTCACCGGTCCATGTGGGGTCCATGTGATGATAACTGAGTGGTCCCCGTGAAGTCCATGTGATTGTACCTACCGGTCCATGCGGGGTCCATGTGGGGTCCATGCGTCGCATGGACCCGTAGGAATGTCTGACCATCGGACCCATGTGGCCCTCACCGGTCCATGTCGGGTCCACATGCTACGAACACACTAAGAGGTATCACATGGACCCCACATGGACCCGTAGGGAGGGTCCATGTGAGGTCCATGTGACTGAAAACCGTATGGACCCCACATGGACCTTCAGTGGACCCCATATGGACCCCTAGGGAGAAATGTCTGACCATTTGGGGCATGCGAGGTCCATTCCAAGTCCACGGGGGTCCACGTGAGGTCCATGCGGGGTCCATGTGATTTGTGAATCACATGGACCCGTCCCTATTTGGTAGGGCGTACAGCTGCCTCAGAGCATCGGGGTCCAAGCCAGAAGCCTCACCCAGCATCCTGAACAGGTACCTCCTCAGCTGAGGATAGTCCAGCCTCTTCCCCGTCAGGCAGTCAGCCGACGGGTCCCGCTGAAACCGCCTGCCATCAATCTGCTGAAACAGGGGCTCGTCGGGCTGCACTCCCCGTGCAATCTGAGTGTCAACCCACCTCTGACTGACCTCCACTGGGCACAAAGGCTGCCCCTCCGCCGCCCGGGCAACCTCCACCAGCTGACCATACCTGTACTTGTCCGTCTTCCGCTTCTCGAGGAAGGTGGTCATGTGGGTCTCACAGAACTTCATATCCCGCAGTCTCACCTTCTCCGCACAGTCATACCGCCAGAAGCCTGTCCACATGTCCAAACCCAGTGTAGCAAACATCTGCCGAGTGACACCTCCCAGCATCAACCAGCAACGAGCACCACTCTGCACAAATGCAAACTCCAGCGGCTCCTTCCTGTTGAGCCGCCTGTCCCCCAGCCTCCTGTGAGCTGCCTCCCGTACCGCGGCCACCAGCCGATGAGAGGTGGGGTTCCGGTCCGCCGGGACCAGAGCCAAATCATGAGCAGTGAAAACCATAGCCGAAGCGGTCTTCACCACAGAGAAGGTCCTGGCCGCATTGGCTATGTACTGCAAGTACATAGCCACCGTGACCGGGTCGGCAGGAACAGGCACCCTAGGCGGGTCACGGTCCTGACAGAAAGCCTGGTACCGTACGAACACCCGAGAGTAGCCCCGCATGGTGCTAGCCTCACGGGTGCCAGACACCGCCAACAGCATGTCTGCCCGCAGCTGCATCTCCAACGGGTCCGTCACGGAGAACTGCAGCCCAGCCCACTGCTCCCCAGTGCCTATGATGCCTGCATGAAAGGCAGCCCCCATCTCATACCCCTACCCCAGTCACAAGCCATGCAACCCCCCAAGGTACAGCGGGGACCGGGGCCTGCAGGCTCCCTCTCATCGAAGGAGACCCGCAAGAGGAGGACCCGAAAATCCGGCAGGCCCACCCCCCCCTCATTGGCCCTTCCGAGGCCAGGGAGGAAGGTGTCCGCAGAGGGCTGGAGCTCCGTCCACTGCACCACACAGTCTGCTAACAAAGTGAACCCCGTCGGGACACAGCAAGACCCACCACGGCTGGAAAGTCCAGACCGGGGCCACAATGGAGGCCGCAGCCCTCTCAGCCTGCAGAAACAGCAGGAGCCTCCCGATCATCCGAAAAGGCGGGTTGCACCAGTTGACGTGCTCCCGCCAATCCGTCTGACCGAAAGTGTCAACCCCCGACGTACCTGGACAGTGCCAAGCACTGTTGAAGGAGGGGGCACCTGCACTGTCAAAAACAAGACAATTCTTGTCAGTTGCAAACCTGTCCCGGGTGTGCCTCCACCCCCCGGCAATCCATGGGTCAGCCCACCGAAAGATTGCCGGGTTGACCATCCAGTCATCATGGTCTCTGATCTTGGACAGGGCATCGCCCGGGTCTCAAACTCCCTGGGCATCCAAAGGGAGGACAAAACCACCCCGTGGTCAGCACAGAAATCATGCACCGCTAAAGCCAGCTCCTGAAGCTCCTGATGCCTGCTGCCAGACTCAATGACAAAATGCACAGCCTGGTTGTCACATATGACAAGCACCCTCTTCCCTCTCAGCCTGCCAGCCACATCAAATGCTCGGAGAGAGTCAAAAATGCCCCTGAGCTCCCTGAGAGTGGATGACTTCAGTCTGTCCGACATGGTCAGATAACTGTGGCCAAGCAACTCAGGTCCCCCAAAGGACTGCTCCAGCCAGGAACCCCATGCCACCTCAGAGGTGTCCGCATGGACTGTCTCCAGCTGAAGCCCCGCCCCCCTGGGCTCCCAAATGCCTCTCTGATGCCTACGAAAGCCGTCTGTCAGCCAAAACTCTAGCTCTGTCCGAAGAGCATCAGTACCCGGGACATGAGAAGCCCACGAGCCCCAAGTCAGGGTGTCGGCTATGAGTACTGCAGCCGCCCTAGCATACAGTCTGGTGACACCCCCTAGTACAAACCACTGTGCATTAACTAAGCCTGCAAACTTAGCCACAAGCCTCAGAGGCAACCTATGAAATAGCCTCAACAAGTCTGACACACAAGCACGGATCTTGCCCAGAGCCTTTTCAGGCACGAACAAGACCCCCCCCTCCAGGTCTATGCCTATGCCAATATGCACAAGGGCCCGTGTGAAAAACAGCTGAGACTTGGACTCTGACACGAGCCAGCCTGCCTCCCGCACGTCCCGCATAATACGGGACAACACAGCCAAAGCCGAAGGGTCCGTGAGTGTAGGAGCCGTCACAGCAAAGGCAAAGTCGTCCACGTAGGGGTGCACACGGAACCCGAGACCCCGCCACTTACCTACGAGCTCCTTGTTGATCTTCGTAAACACCCAGCAAGCTGGGGCTAGACCAAACGGCAGCACACAGAACTCAAAGAATCTACCCTGCCACTCAACAGCAACATAGGTACGAGACATCTCGTGGAGGTCTACGTGGTAATACCCTGACTTATAGTCAAAGTAAAACAGCCCGTCATCCCTCCTAAGCAGGTCTACAAAAGGCTGCTGGTGTTCATACTTGAACTTCGGAAAGATTAGAAAGGCATTGAGCCACTTACCGTTGAAGATTAGCCGTAGCTTGTCCCGAGAGTCGTCCACCATTAAAGGCAGTACAACCCGCGGCTTGCTGGGCACCTCTCTCAAGGCGCCCATAAGGACACACTCCTGCACAGCGTCAGTAACAAAGGCGGCGTGCCTAACAGCAGACACGTGGTTAGTCAAGTGCACTCGGGGCGGAGCCCTGCCATCTTTAAACTTCAAGTTAAATCCTCTCTCAATCCAAGACATCACATACGAAGAGCGGACAAAGGTCCGCCAAAAGGGGGCTCGTTCCCTAAGTCTCCCCGCAACACGGGGCACCGGAACGCCCTGTTCACACAAGGGTATGGCCTCGACAAGCTCTTCCTCAGACAATTCAGAACCTGGAACACAAGGAAACAACAGCCCACGGGCCAAAAGTTCATTACAAATTTAGGGTTCGTCCCCACAAATTACATTTAAGTTGGGCATTCCACCTCAACTGTTAAGCATTCCGCTTAAGCTGACAGTACTAGCCTTCATGGCTCTACATTCGTTACAATTCAACGGTCCGAGCCTCTGCCACGGCCTCTGCCAGCCGGGCGCGGCTGCGAGCATTGGTTCTGGTGGTGCCCCCATTCGTTACAATTCCAGCATTGGAGCTGACTGCCACGCCCTGCCTGAACAGGTGGCGGTGGCGGAGGTGCTCCAGGAGCAGTCGGGCGAGAAGCAGAATAGGCACCCCTGCCTAGGCCCTTGGTTCGCCCCTTGGCAGCCGCAGCTTGCGCAGCGTGAATTTTCTCAGCTTTGACCTCTTTCTCAGCTTTACGCATTAGCTTTTCTTCCTCTTCATCCTCAGCATACGATTTCCGCTCTAACTTCTCACAGATCTTCCAGCCCACTTCAGGGCCTTTGTCCGAAACCAGCGCCAAGATCTTAGCGCGCGCTTTGGCGCGCGCAATACCCTTCTCCGCAGTTTCAGACAGGAATTCCAAAGCAAGAGCGACGGTTTCAGGTAGCTCCACACCTTCCAATTCCTTCTTGGCATCTTTAAGCGCCAACTGCGACGCTGAGTGTGCTACGAAGTGGTGCTGTGTCTCAAGGAACTGCTTGCGGAGACCCTTGTCTTTTCCATCATCGTTGCGCGTTAATTCTAGGCGATCGGACCCTGGAAGCTGAGTGAGGTCTACTGCTGCCTCCCACGGACGCTTACGGTCACCTGAAGCAACTTGCGACAGCCCTTTGAGCTCAGCAAGTCGGGCTGTCGCTCTCTCCATTTGTCGCATCAACTTCACTTGCGGTTGCGTGAGGTCATCTCCCTCCTGGAAAGCAGCAAAAGCGGTCGCGTACGCTGGCTGCGCGTGTAAATCATCAATACGTCTCTGACACAAAATCGGATCGGTAAACCACTCCATACTGATATACGATATACACTGAAAATATACACTGAAAACTTACGGTGTTAAGAAAGTCCACACAATCACAGTAACACGGCAAGAGGCCCTCTCAGTCCGTTGCTGGCCTCTTAGGCCTCCGACTGATCAGAAAACCTCAGTTTTCAGATCTGCTCCGGATGACAGTCATACTGCCTGTCATCCTACACTGATCAGAAAACCATCAGTTTTGCAATTTGGTTTTGCAATTTGGTTCAGGTCACTGTCATTTCATTCATTGTCATGATGATGATGATGATGATGATGATGGTCGTGACCGTCATCGTCATCGTCATCGATCGTCAAGCGTCATCGTCATCGTCATCGTCATTCCGTGGGCGCTCGGGGGTCATGCATTCGGTCGGCGATCGATTCGGTCGGCATGCGCGCAATTCGATCCCCGTCAACATGCCGGTCAGCCGCCAGCCGGTCCCCCTGACCAGGGTCCCCCTGAATTCATTCTTCCGCAACCAATTCCTCACCATTTTCCACCTCCGCTTCCGCCTGCACCTCACCACTACCCCATTCCCCATCCCGCCGGCCATTTCCCCGTCGCCCCGCTTCCCCCACCCGCGCCAGAATGGAATTTTCAGCCCGAAGACATGATGGTTCCCAACGCTCCCCAAATGCAGAATTGGAACGTTGGCAACAACGCTGTCATCAACGTCCATTATCACCATGGCCCCACCATCTCTCACATTTCTTCAAACGACCGCCACGTCTACAATTACTCCAACGCGCGCGAAGCCATGCGGGAGACTGGCTGGGCTGAGATGTCCCCTGAAGATTGGAACGACTTCTGCGAGTAGAATTAGCTTCAATTACAAAACATTAGCTTCGCTCACATAGCCAGATAGCCTGTAGTAGACTGTTCGCTCTGCTAAACCCTAACTGCAGTGACATAGCTTTCGCTCTTCGCTCTTGCCTCGGAAACCCTAAAATCTAGAGATGGAAGTTGCGATCTTACACCCGATGGTAAATATTTTATTTTTAATGTTCATGTCGCCCTGCCTTGCCTGTCTGACTGTTCTGCCTGATGTCTCGCTCGATCACTGCTCGTGACAGTCATGTCACCACGGGGTATAATGTACAGTTGGACATATACAAGTACACCTGGACTTGTAGAAGTACACCTGGACTTATACTCATGTGGAGCAGTGTGACAGTGACACATCAGACAGTTCATCAGACAGCTAAGATAATACGACTTTTGTAATTGCACAAATGGCAAAACACCATTGGTTGTCGATGACGTGCCAGCGACAAATGACACAAAGACGGGGCACGCGGTGCGCAACCGGATCCATTTATGTCCTTCGTGGACACGCTGCTCTTATGGGAGCAGCAACGCGCGACGACGAGGCGCAGGCGCAGGCGGTCATGCTTCGCGTGTACGGGTATTGCAGGATTGAGAATCAAAATGACGTGTCACTGAGACACGTCATCACCTATATATGATATATTGACCCGTCCGCTATTATGTATGAATATAATACAATTACACATATGCACCTTCAGTGCGTATTAAATATTTTTATTTTTCGTATACCTGAAACCCAACGTATATTAAGGGTAGGGTGCCAGCTTCCCACGAATTAAAAAATACTGATTACAATTTCCATACTTAGCAGAATTAAAATTACATTGTAAAGATGCCACCTGTTGAAAATTATAGCGCAGAATTTTGCAACATGACCCCCTATTTTTATTGGCTAGGGTCCAAGAATGGGGTGTCCACGTGGTATCAAAAAAATCTGAGGCGATTCTATCGAATCATTTTCGAGATATAATTTTTATGGCAATTGTATTACTTAATCTGCTTGTTTTTATTCTACAAAAAATAGATCTCGAAATTGGTTCGATAGAATCGCCTCAGATTTTTTTTGATACCACGTCGACACCCCATTCTTGGACCCTAGCCAATAAAAATAGGGGGTCATGTTGCAAATTTCGCCTCTAGGAATTTTTGAAAGTAATTATTTTATTTATCGATTAAATATGGGATTTGCTATCAACTTTAATTCCAGAAAATGTTTTGAAGCCTTCCGGCACCCTACCCTTAAAACATGTTATAAAAAGATAATTAATAAATCAAAAGGAACAAATCTGTCCAAAAAACCCAAATATCAAACCACTGAAATAAAACGTGATGGACGATGCAATTATTCTTCGAACTCTTCAAGTGCATCTGCGCCAATAAGCTCATGCTCCAAGAGAAGCTCTTCATCTTGTTCTCCCACGTCGTCGACACCTGAGCCTTCAAGTTGAACCGCATTTATGGAAGCCATCCTCTCCTCCGTTTTTTGCAAGTCGGCCATAGGATCGTCAGGGGAATTCACGTTGATGTGAACAAGCTGATCCAGATTACCAGAAAGCATTTTGCTACGTCGAAGGGTCGCCACGCAACCAGCGATACTGAAAATTCTCTCATTCTCAATCTCACTTCCAGGAATTGCAAAAAGTATACGAACCACGAAACGAACAGTTGGATATCTCCCACCACCTGATCGGCTTGCCCACCAATTGAGTACTTGAAAATCTTCCTGTCCTGCGTTGGGGATCCTTGCACTTTTGAAACGTTTATATTCTTCCATGACAGTCACCTTGACCCCTTCCTCAACTTCGTCGAGAGTATTAGCCTGCTCTTGTACTATAGCAAATTCTGATTCTTCCTCCTGTGATGGATTGTGAGATTGAGATGGCTGTTGCAAATCTGAGAATTCGGAAGGAAATCGAGCTTTGTAGGCAGCTATTAATAGTGGGAGCAAAATCTCGTTCTCGTAACGTCCAACAAGCGATATACAAGTTGCCTTCCAAGTGTCACCGCTGTAATGCTTGTGTAATTTGCCAAGAACTTCAAGAGATTTAAAACGTGGATCTAAAAGCAAGCTGATGACCATGTGACCCTTGGGCTCCACGAATGACAACAGAGGCTCAAGGAAAGGTCTTACGTGTCTAGTGAAGGCCTCCCGCATATTGATCTGCAATTGATGAAGGTATGGAAAATCTGTTGTCACTCCTCCGATTTCCTGACCTTGAGCGAGAAGGTCAAGCTCGTTCATAAAATGAATCTGTAAAAGAGCTATCCTGTTTGTAGCATCTGAAAGTGACCAATGCCCGCGGGACCGAGACTTTGTTGTTACACGCACAGGATATTCCAAAGTATCGCGGATGACATTTGCTACTTCCCATTGCTCCGCAGTCGGGTTTCGGTTGCGATACTTCCTATCTACAATTACTCCGAACATATTCTCTATCGCTGGCTGCGACTTGATGCATACATCGACCATGCCGAACATACTCGAGAACCGCGTCTTCACAGGTGTTGGTAATTTCAAAAACCGGATGTTTTTCTTATCACATGCCTGCTTCCACATTTTCATACCCTTGGAACTTTTCTTGGTGTATGTGATACAACCTTGTAAAGCTTTCCTACAATCGTCAATGATATCATCGACACCAGGTTGAATATCATTTGAGACGTCCTGTCGTGTGGCACTATTGCAGCCCCCATTCACTAAGTGCGCGGTACAGTCACCTATGAAAACTGATTTCAGGTCGAGAATATTGCAAGTGACAATCTCAGATAAACTCGCGGCACACGTTTTCAAGTTTGCCCCTCCATCGAAAACGAAACCTACAACCCGGTCAAGTAAGTTGTACTTCTGCAAAGTTTTGCGGAGGTCTGCAGATAGGGAAAGCCCACCAGTGTCATCCATGCTTAACAGACCTAAACTCTTGTGCATGGGAGTCCAAGCATCATCATCACTGTTGCTCTCAATGTAATGAGCCACAACGGAAAAAATGTCCTCTACCTTATTTGACATCCACAAATCGAATGAAAGTGAAACCGCAGGAACCCTTGCAAGTGGAGCCTGCACAAACTGTGCATCCACTTGACCGTAGATACGAGGCAAGGTATTTTCGGTGAATCCTCGGCGGCTGGGAAATAAGATTCTCGGATCTAAATGCCAAACCATACGCCTGCACCACATACTATCACACAACGACAGTTTCAAGTGGTCCTTCGCAACCATGAGGACCATATCCTCTTCGAACTGCAGCTGTTTGGAGTCGGTTTTTGCATAGGTCTTTTTGGCCTTGAGGGCATGAGCAAGTGTGCCTTTCCCATCTCGCTGAGCGTCCTTACGAACGGAATTTTTACTGATCGCATCGCTTTCAAGAGCCTGGAGAATAATCGGATCTGCGTCGTCTAATTACTTCAGAACTTGGGTAATGAGATCAAGATGGTCCTCCTTGCCCTTAGAATGCGAACCCACGGAACCATAATTGAAACTGTTTTTCTCCCAGCGGAGTGCGTACATTCCGGCTGTCCTTTTCTTCACAGAAAACGCCTCGGGGCCAACTGGCTAGGGAATACAAAGGGTGCAATAAACATTACATGTTTTAAGTCTACCAAAGTCATCACGCTCCCTGGAAACTTCAGTAAACAGGCACCAATAGTTAGCGCGACGCCCCAAGTGAAAGGCGACGATCTTGTTCTTCACGAAATCCTTCAAATGTTCTGGACATTCCTGCCACGCAAAGAATTCTATTTGGCTACTGCCCGACGGTCCTTGTCATAGGACCGGAAATCACGTCCGGTCCTATCACAAGGACCGGAGCTTCGGGAATTTTTTGAGGCGTTCTCTTGACGGTCGGAGACCCTATCTTCCGTATCGTAGTACCCTTAGGACCTAAACTTAGTGCCAATATGCGCCACGTACCTTACATCGTCATATTATGCATATATCCAATGCATGCTGAATATATCAGCTTGACTGTATATTCGGAGTGTGTTGCATCAGAATAATGAACCGGATAAACAGAATACCGAGTCTTCCCGTTATATGTTCGGGGTCTAGGGTTCCGGGACCGGTGACAGTCATACACCCTAACTATAGGAATGACAGTCGGGGCGTCACTTCCAGCACACCACCTAGGGTGGTGACTGGCAAACTAGGTGGTCACGGAACTGAAACAAACACCTACTCAGCTTCGGTGGAAATAAGCATCCTACAGGGGAACCTGTCCTTTCTGGCAGGGTAACCCCCGAAACTAGCAGTTAGTGAGGCATAGTGCAGAATACGGATACAGTTAAAGCCCTAAACTAAGCCCATCTTGGGGCAACCCGAACCAACAGCACAACAGGCTGGAGGCAGGCTAATCTCAATTGCAACTCTAGCCACTTTGAAAGCGCCCGGGAGAGCCGGTGCCACTGCCACAGCGCCCAGGAGAGCTGGTACCACTGCCTGTGAAATCATTCGTAGAGCAAATTGAGAGGATTGGAGATGTGTCGATGTCGCCGCAGGCAGTTGCACCGGGTGCAATCGGCCCGTCCCGGTGTTGAATTGAAGAAGAAAGTGCATCCCCGGTCCCACCGTCCCAGGCGGGTGGTTCGTAGTCCGGCGACGGCGGAGCACCACCCGGTGAGGGCGGCGCAGCAATAATTGGGGCTGCCTCAGGTGGCTGCGGGGGGCCCGGGAGCCATGTCCACCCGTACCCGTACGTAGTACGGTACCAGCTGCCGTACCAGCCTGCCGGCTGGTAGTAGAGATTCGGCGGAACGGCTGTGGGCGTCAGCATACCAGCACCACCGACCTCGTCGCCGGTGCGGCCTGTTGTTGAAGATGCTGGCGCGGAGCAATCACGCAAAGGCGCGGCAGTTGCACAAACAACAAACAACAGGCAGACTGCGAGGGACGTGAGGGCAGAGAACCCGAAACCCATCGGCGGTCTGCCGCATCCCAAGGGCCGTCTCGGTGGTGGAATACACCCGTCCCCATTCTCGGAGTCGTCTGTCGCTACGGAGACGGAGTCCACGGGCGCGACGGGGCCCATGTGGTGCATTGCAAGTGTCGGTTCCGTTCCCGCGATGTTCAAGTTGAACGCGAACTTGTCCATGAAGGTCGCGTGCGGCTCGTGCGCGTGTAGCGCGCTGATGGGGTACATTCCCTCGTCGGACACCACCGACTGCGGAGCGGAGGGCGGCGCCGGCGGTGGTGGCGCGTCCAGAGTGTCGGCACGGACTTCTTCGTGAATCTTGAAGTTGTGGATGTTCGTAGCACCACCAACCGCGCAAACCCCGAGGTGGGTGTCAGCGGGCTGGCGGTACCCCAGGTACTCGTCGATGGTGTCGGGCACCCGCCCCTCGGCGACAGCGAAGGAGAACGCGGAGGCGGCGTCGTAGAGATCAGGTTTGCCGTCTGCAATGCAGCAGACGGCGTCGAAACGGACGGCGTCGTCTTCGTCCACGGCGTTCTGGAACATCACGGCGAGCATGTCGTTCTCGCTGTCCGCAATGCTGAAACCGTGTGCCCCAACATGCCCGCGTGGCCCGCCGTTCGGGCAGTCGCGATGCCAATGCTTCTCCGCCGTGGCGGAGCATGTCGGGTGCCGGCACAACGGGACGAACGTACCGGTGGGCTTGTGGAAAGCCACCTTACCCGAAGACTTTCCACGGAAGTTCTGCGGGAAGTTGCCGTGCTCAGGTAGGGGCTTCGCTGCGAAGCGGACGCCGTCACCGTGTCCACCGCGTCCAATGGCGTTTTTCTTGTCGTTGCGGGGCGTGTAGCCCTTCGTGTCGTCGAGACGGTTGTGGAGCGCCTTGATCTCCTTCTTCATGTCGTAGAGCTGGTCGCGGAGCTCGCTGAAGACGGTCTTGTAGTCCTCGTCGTCGCTCTGCCCAGCCAGGGTGAGGGCGGAGAACGTGCGCGTAGCAGGCGGGACGTGCGAATCCGTCCCGTGTTGTGCGTGGCACTCACGGGTCCATTGCTGAATGGTGGCAAGGGACTCCGCCGCACGTTGGTCGTGTAGCAACAGACGGTTGACCACCGGGGCGTAGAAGACCGGGTCGAGGGACTTGATGAAAAGGGACTTGACCTCCATGTCGTCGAGAGTGCTCTTCCGTCGAGCGGACCGGAGAGCGGCGTTGAAGGCGGCGATTGCCCGCGACGGGTCGAACTGGTTGATCTTGATGGCCAGAAGGTCCGCGGTGCCCTGGAAGGGCCCGCCGGAATCCAGGAGCATCCTGGCGATCTCCAGCAACACTCGCTTCCCATCAAACGGGTGTGCCTCCGCTGAAGACTCCATCCAGTCTGCTGCGGGCGACACCGGAGCGATGATGAATTCCAGTGTCGAAAACAGCAGTTTGTTCGCCTCGGCGCGAACGGGCAACGCGGCATCCTCCAGGTCGAACAGAGAAGAAAACGCGGACTCCTCAGTGACGAAAATGTCCCGTAACGCCAGTACCAGACGGGCGAAAACGGAGCTGACGTTCGACTCCGTACCGTCAAAACGGCCATGTTTGTCGTCGTACACCTTCTTGATGACGAGTTTAGCGGCACGCTCGTCGAAGGATTCTTTCGCTAGACGCTTGACAGCGTCGAGGAACAGTGCCCCTGCTGACTGGGCAGCCGGGGTAGCCGTAACCGTAGGGGTGGCTGGAGTGGTCGCATGTCGAGCTGCGGCATCGTCGAAAATTGTAACTAGTGAGCGGCGTGCGGCCGCGGTGTGAGATCTCGTAGAAGTACCCATAGTGAAATGACTGCAGAGATAGGGTGAGGTGGAAAATGCGAGGCGAGACCAACGGCGTGGGCGACGGCTAGCGAGTTGCGGCGGGTCGTCGAGGATAATCAGGGAAACAGCAAATTGTGCGCGGTCGTGTGGGACGAAAGGACGTGATCAATGCCGTACGGTGTACCGGAGACCAGAAACAACAAAATCCAGCCCAACGATACTTCACGGAAAATAAACTGTCGTCAGCGCTACCCAATCATGTCCAATCAACCGCGTGTCCGTAACCGAGCCATACCGCCCGTACCGAAAGTCTCTCTAACGCGGGTCCCTCACCCCATCTCAAGCGCCGGTGTTTAGCCAATCATGGCCAAAGTCGCAGTGTAAAATCAAGCGTGCGTGGTACCAAACCTGCTGAATATATCAGCTTGACTGTATATTCGGAGTGTGTTGCATCAGAATAATGAACCGGATAAACAGAATACCGAGTCTTCCCGTTATATGTTCGGGGTCTAGGGTTCCGGGACCGGTGACAGTCATACACCCTAACTATAGGAATGACAGTCGGGGCGTCACTTCCAGCAATGCATTTGTACAAGGCACCCTACCATTTTTGGGTTGCAACTCTTGAAGGACGGTGATAAATACCTCTGATCTTTTCATAATTTTTATCCAATCGAATTTGGCGTCTGACAAGCTTGTCAACCTACCAATTTGAACCCTGACATAATATCCAATCATGCGCAAAAGATTGTGCACGTTTTCGATACATATTGGTTCATATATACACCTTGAAGTTTGGGTTTGGGGTTGAAACCCTATCTTTTTGCTAAATTTCACACCTTATTTCTAGAAGGGAATCTGCCCTTGATGTGCAAATACGAGTGAGGATATACTAGAATTTTCATCCTGCACGTAAAAGTCTTATTCCAGATATATATAATGAATTTTTGAACGCTTTACATAACTGAAAGACGGGCTGATATGACTTGTATGCATCGGTAAAGTTAAAGAGGTGCGGGGTTTTTTATCACCGATTTTCAGGAATTCTCATATTTCTTCTTTGTGTGGACTTAGTGAGCTATATTTGCGGGCATATTATGGGTTTCCAAGGTAGCGCTAATAATATATATCATAAACAGGTCCCAAATATGTTAGGTTTGGGCGCTATACGCATTCTAAAGCCATTTGATGAGTGAACGAAGCTCCGCCCTTTCCGGTCCTTGTGATAGGACCGGTCATTTTAATTAATTTCAAGCGATGCTACCTCCACTAGTTCCACCATCTCCCCACATGCCCAAATCGAGTACACCGCCCAACCCACGTTCAAGATAAATTCTTTGACACCTAAAAGTGATGCCCAAGCACTCATATATCAAGTATATCTAAAAAACGCACTTGCTAGTCCGAATTCACTACGGTCCTTGTCATAGGACCGGACCGTCGGGCAGTAGCCACATTTGTCCGCCCACGACTTGAAATATGCGAGAGAAATATGCGAGAGAATGAAAGACAAAAGCGACGAAAAGATCTAAGGTGAAGGTTTCACCTCTTCCAACTTTTGGAGAACCTCTTCTGTTATGGGATTCGTCTCGGGAAGCTGGTCCAGTTGTTGACCGGCATTGGAAGGACCAGCTTCAGCTCCAGCTTCAGGGTCGCGTGAACCAGAAGTACTAGCTCCAAGTGATGCACGCGTTGGATTCGCTGTGAGCTCAAAATCCATGTCCTCACCAACCTCTTCTCTACCACTTGCCTGGCTAGAAGACTCTGGCGCACCACCTCGAAGTCCAACAGAAGAATCAAGTAGTCGCAAAAAGTCACCAGAAAGCGAATCATCGTCGAAATAACCAGAGGCGCCATTCAGGAACCGCAGAATTGCATCATCGTACTCAACTTGTGACTAAAATAAGGCCTGCTCCACGACGTACTGCTCATCGTATCCAGGCGTCTCATGGTCCAGAACTACTGGACGCTTACCCTTGGGGTAATACCAGTTTTCCAAGACAACAAGAGGTTCGCGAATGATCGTGATAACAATTGGCTCCCATCTGTCGGTTCGAGGGGGGGGAGAAGGTGGATGAGAGGGTGTATCAAAAAAATCGTCTCCTGGAGAACTGCCGGCAAACGATGAATCATCGGGCGAAAATAGAGGCAGGAAGTCGTCGTCGGAAGTGTTGTTGGTGGTGTTCTGCGCACCACATACGAGGGCGCAGAACAGAAGCACAAAAACCGCGCTTATTTTCATGGGAGCGGCTGAAACGTAAACTGTATCACGCACTGTAGAAGTGCAAGATATTGACTGCTCAGCGACGAGTTGAGTTGCCTCCTTGTGGAGTGAGCTTGATAGTGCTTCAATATATACTCAAATATTCACTTTCTGACTCATGGTGATTCATGGTGGCTCATGTGATTAGCCATTTATACTCAGATGACGCATGTGCGTAAATCGATGAAATTGCTCTAGCGATAAAAGAGCCTTCCCCATGCCCCCCTGGGGAAGATGCATGCACCACAAATGACGCGCCTTGGCGGCTCTATACCGCACATATCGGGGTGGGATAAGGTAGTGTGGTTATGAAGACATATCGAGGGCTTCATGGCTGAGCGGATCGGAGAGATGGCGCGATTCAACAGCCTGTACCAAGTCGAGACCAGCACACACGTCGTGCAGCTCAGCGAGCACCTCCACCGAGTCGAATGGGGGTGTCAAGTGTCGGGCGGTTGGCGAGGGGCAGTGAGAGCGGTCAGGCCCTCAGAGGCGGCCATGATAATAACGCTCACATGCCTTCTGGCTGATTTTGGAAATTCAAGTCGATTCGTGCTCTTGAACACCGTCACCTGTTCATAAAGCATTTGGGAAAGCTGGGGCACACGTCCGACTCGATTCTGACCGAATTGCCCAAGTTATTCGGGCAGACGTATCGTTATCTTGAGCGAGATTTGAAGTTTCGATTTAGGGGGCGGGGTGGACTTGGCGGGATCGTATATGATAGTGCTAAAAGGCGGGGGTTTGTTTGGAGGTCAGATGTCGAGGTGCCTAGGCTTCAGGAGGGGTAGGAAGTGAGGGGGCAGGCAGGCAGGCAGCGAAAATCCAGCGAAAAAATATGCGGTAAGTTTCCTTGATGTAGGGTTTGGCGGCATTGCGTGAACGCCTTACTTACTCGGAATGACATTTGGGGATATGATATCTTGAGGTAATTTTGTGCGGGGAACACGTTTCTGAGGTCAGATTGGTGATTTGACAAAGTGGGATGGTCGATTTTCGCCGAGCGCCCCTGCGGGGCGTAGACAGGGGATAGCGCGCAGTACGGTAGGATATGCCTCTCCAGGGGGGGCTTGCCGCCCGTTGCGAATCCGGATAGATCACTGATCCAGATGGGCGATACGACATCTTCATCGTGTTCGCCGTCGAAAATCGCTCTAGTGACATGTCCCTTACCCCATTTGCCTCGGAGAGCATCCATTGATAACGAGTCCCACAAGACAGACTTAGGGTTATAACTCGGAGTATCGATAAAAGAGCCTTCCCCATGCCCCCCTGGGGAAGATGCATGCACCACAAATGACGCGCCTTGGCGGCTCTATACCGCACATATCGGGGTGGGATAAGGTAGTGTGGTTATGAAGACATATCGAGGGCTTCATGGCTGAGCGGATCGGAGAGATGGCGCGATTCAACAGCCTGTACCAAGTCGAGACCAGCACACACGTCGTGCAGCTCAGCGAGCACCTCCACCGAGTCGAATGGGGGTGTCAAGTGTCGGGCGGTTGGCGAGGGGCAGTGAGAGCGGTCAGGCCCTCAGAGGCGGCCATGATAATAACGCTCACATGCCTTCTGGCTGATTTTTGAAATTCAAGTCGATTCGTGCTCTTGAACACCGTCACCTGTTCATAAAGCATTTGGGAAAGCTGGGGCACACGTCCGACTCGATTCTGACCGAATTGCCCAAGTTATTCGGGCAGACGTATCGATTATCTTGAGCGAGATTTGAAGTTTCGATTTAGGGGGCGGGGTGGACTTGGCGGGATCGTATATGATAGTGCTAAAAGGCGGGGGTTTGTTTGGAGGTCAGATGTCGAGGTGCCTAGGCTTCAGGAGGGGTAGGAAGTGAGGGGGCAGGCAGGCAGGCAGCGAAAATCCAGCGAAAAAATATGCGGTAAGTTTCCTTGATGTAGGGTTTGGCGGCATTGCGTGATCGAAAAAGCCGACGAGGCAGCCAAACAAGCCTGTACTACGGGAACCCTCACGGAAGCGTGGGATAATAACGAGACAATAAAAGTCAAACCCATGATACCAGACGAGGACTCGAACAGCAGAGAGCTAAAAGGAAAACTCGCGGTACAAAAATACGTAACCACACTACTCCGTGAACGGCAAGCCCAAGGAAACAGTAGACTCTCAGCAAAAATGACCGACCTCCAGGGAGAACCCTCAACCTGGACCCACCAACTGAAAACTGAGCGCAACTTCAGATGGGAGGCGCACCATGACCAAGCGCAACAAACTGAAGAGGAACAAACGACAATACGGGACCTGGTACCCAACCAGCAGCAACAAGCCAACCAGACCCGAGACGAAGAAGACAGGCAAATAAAGGCCATGATGGAACAAACGGAGGAAGAGGAGATGCTCCTTATGCGAGAGGTGCAGGAGCACCAAGAATACCAGGAAACAGAGGGCAGAAGGGACCCCACCCGAGGAAACGAACCCGAACCCGCAGAGACACCACCCCCACCCTCTGAAGGGGAGGAAGTATTTAAGGAACTCAACGAGCTCGCGGAGAGACTAGAAGTGACCCAAGAGGAACACAATGACGAGGAAATTTTTGACATGCTAAATGAACTCATTGAGCAGCGGGAAAAGCCACAAGGGAAGCCGACAAATGAAAGACAAGCTCACCATGACCGTGTCACAGAGGAGTCCAGAGTCCATGCAATGATGGAGGACCCGATGCCCAGAACAAGATGGAAACAACGAAAACACGATATGACACACAGCAGAACGGAAAAAAGGAACGCCCCCCCGGTTCAAGAGGGCAGGACCACCGACAGCTGGCTAAACGAAACAATGAAGCACCTCAAAGGAGACACGCCACTACACAAAATAGCGAACGGCTTCTGGAAACGAGCCACATTTGCGGTACGAAAAACAATACTCAAATGCAGACTGAGAATACTGCCAGCACAAGACTATGAGACGGCGAAAAACTCAGCCGGAGGGGGCGGGAAGTGCACCCTGGAAGGATGTGGACACAAAGGGGTGGACTACGCAAAGGGCTTCCTCATGAGGGTAGGGCACGCCCTAGGTGGATGCAACAACCCACAAATGCGAGGGATGTTCTCGGACAGGGCAGATGCCCACGCAGATGAGCTAAAACACATACTTGACCACCATAGGAAAGGGGGATGCAAAGTACTCGCCTACACTGGAAAAAAGAGGGACCCAGGGGTTAAGCCAAGGGTACTCCCAAATTACATACTCACCAGGGGGCAATGCAGACACGACGGGAAGGACAACCCAGGCAGAAACGATGGGCCCGACACAATACCAAGTTTTGTAGACATAGTCATGATAGAGGGCCTAGAAGACCTGGAGGACGGATGGGAATGCACACAACAGGAAGCACCAGCAAGGGTAAAAAACCTACACCTCATAGAGGTGGCCCACACCGATGACGAAAAATGGGGACCCAAACTCCTGGAAAAATACATGAAATACGGACCGCTGCTACAACTGCTACGCAGACACGGATTCCGTGCCAAACTTCATGTGTTTGCAGTGGGCAGGACAGGCACGGTGTACAAACACAACCAAGACATACTCGAGCAACTTGGGCTCAACAGAAAAGAGGCCACACAGGCACTACAAAGAATACATAACCTGACAGTAAGCTATGCGCACAGCACATATATACCAGTTATACAGAAGGCTCAGACAAGAAAAGCAAGATGAGGAAAAAGATAAGAACCACCCGGTATAAATTGTCCCATTAAGGCCGCCACTTGTGGCGGTCCGGCCCAGAGTAGGGCCGGGGAAATTAATTTACTCATACGCCCAACGGGCGTGGTTTTTTCTTTTTTCTTTTTTCTTTTTTCTTTTTCTTTTTTCTTTTCTTTGCGTGAACGCCTTACTTACTCGGAATGACATTTGGGGATATGATATCTTGAGGTAATTTTGTGCGGGGAACACGTTTCTGAGGTCAGATTGGTGATTTGACATAGTGGGATGGTCGATTTTCGCCGAGCGCCCCTGCGGGGCGTAGACAGGGGATAGCGCGCAGTACGGTAGGATATGCCTCTCCAGGGGGGGGCTTGCCGCCCGTTGCGAATCCGGATAGATCACTGATCCAGATGGGCGATACGACATCTTCATCGTGTTCGCCGTCGAAAATCGCTCTAGTGACATGTCCCTTACCCCATTTGCCTCGGAGAGCATCCATTGATAACGAGTCCCACAAGACAGACTTAGGGTTATAACTCGGAGTATCGATAAAAGAGCCTTCCCCATGCCCCCCTGGGGAAGATGCATGCACCACAAATGACGCGCCTTGGCGGCTCTATACCGCACATATCGGGGTGGGATAAGGTAGTGTGGTTATGAAGACATATCGAGGGCTTCATGGCTGAGCGGATCGGAGAGATGGCGCGATTCAACAGCCTGTACCAAGTCGAGACCAGCACACACGTCGTGCAGCTCAGCGAGCACCTCCACCAAGTCGAATGGGGGGTGTCAAGTGTCGGGCGGTTGGCGAGGGGCAGTGAGAGCGGCCAGGCCCTCAGAGGCGGCCATGATACTAACGCTCACATGCCTTCTGGCTGATTTTGGAAATTCAAGTCGATTCGTGCTCTTGAACACCGTCACCTGTTCATAAAGCATTTGGGAAAGCTGGGGCACACGTCCGACTCGATTCTGACCGAATTGCCCAAGTTATTCGGGCAGACGTATCGTTATCTTGAGCGAGATTTGAAGTTTCGATTTAGGGGGCGGGGTGGACTTGGCGGGATCGTATATGATAGTGCTAAAAGGCGGGGGTTTTGTTTGGAGGTCAGATGTCGAGGTGCCTAGGCTTCAGGAGGGGTAGGAAGTGAGGGGGCAGGCAGGCTAGGCAGCGAAAATCCAGCGAAAAAATATGCGGTAAGTTTCCTTGATGTAGGGTTTGGCGGCATTGCGTGAACGCCTTACTTACTCGGAATGACATTTGGGGATATGATATCTTGAGGTAATTTTGTGCGGGAAACACGTTTCTGAGGTCAGATTGGTGATTTGACAAAGTGGGATGGTCGATTTTTGCCGAGCGCCCCTGCGGGGCGTAGACAGGGGATAGCGCGCAGTACGGTAGGATATGCCTCTCCAGGGGGGGCTTGCCGCCCGTTGCGAATCCGGATAGATCACTGATCCAGATGGGCGATACGACATCTTCATCGTGTTCGCCGTCGAAAATCGCTCTAGTGACATGTCCCTTACCCCATTTGCCTCGGAGAGCATCCATTGATAACGAGTCCCACAATGCACCACAAATGACGCGCCTTGGCGGCTCTATACCGCACATATCGGGGTGGGATAAGGTAGTGTGGTTCTGAAGACATATCGAGGGCTTCATGGGTGAGCGGATCGGAGAGATGGCGCGATTCAACAGCCTGTACCAAGTCGAGACCAGCACACACGTCGCACCTCAGCGAGCACCTCCACCGAGTCGAATGGGGGTGTCAAGTGTCGGGCGGTTGGCGAGGGGCAGTGAGAGCGGTCAGGCCCTCAGAGGCGGCCATGATAATAACGCTCACATGCCTTCTGGCTGATTTTGGAAATTCAAGTCGATTCGTGCTCTTGAACACCGTCACATGTTCATAAAGCATTTGGGAAAGCTGGGGCACACGTCCGACTCGATTCTGACCGAATTGCCCAAGTTATTCGGGCAGAAGTATCGTTATCTTGAGCGAGATTTGAAGTTTCGATTTAGGGGGCGGGGTGGACTTGGCGGGATCGTATATGATAGTGGTAAAAGGCGGGGGTTTGTTTGGAGGTCAGATGTCGAGGTGCCTAGGCTTCAGGAGGGGTAGGAAGTGAGGGGGCAGGCAGGCTGGCAGCGAAAATCCAGCGAAAAAATATGCGGTAAGTTTCCTTGATGTAGGGTTTGGCGGCATTGCGTGAACGCCTTGCTTTCTCGGAATGACATTTGGGGATATGATATCTTGAGGTAATTTTGTGCGGGGAACACGTTTCTGAGGTCAGATTGGTGATTTGACAAAGTGGGATGGTCGATTTTCGCCGAGCGCCCCTGCGGGGCGTAGACAGGGGATAGCGCGCAGTACGGTAGGATATGCCTCTCCAGGGGGGGCTTGCCGCCCGTTGCAAATCCGGATAGATCACTGATCCAGATGGGCGATACGACATCTTCATCGTGTTCGCCGTCGAAAATCGCTCTAGTGACATGTCCCTTACCCCATTTGCCTCGGAGAGCATCCATTGATAACGAGTCCCACAAGACAGACTTAGGGTTATAACTCGGAGTATCGATAAAAGAGCCTTCCCCATGGCCCCCTGGGGAAGATGCATGCACCACAAATGACGCGCCTTGGCGGCTCTATACCGCACATATCGGGGTGGGATAAGGCAGTGTGGTTCTGAAGACATATCGAGGGCTTCATGGGTGAGCGGATCGGAGAGATGGCGCGATTCAACAGCCTGTATCAAGTCGAGACCAGCACACACGTCGTGCAGCTCAGCGAGCACCTCCACCGGGTCGAATGGGGGTGTCAAGTGTCGGGCGGTTGGCGAGGGGCAGTGAGAGCGGTCAGGCCCTCAGAGGCGGCCATGATAATAACGCTCACATGCCTTCTGGCCGATTTTGGAAATTCAAGTCGATTCGTGCTCTTGAACACCGTCACCTGTTCATAAAGCATTTGGGAAAGCTGGGGCACACTTCCGACTCGATTCTTCTGACCGAATTGTCCAAGTTATTCGGGCAGACGTATCGTTATCTTGAGCGAGATTTGAAGTTTCGATTTAGGGGGCGGGGTGGACTTGGCGGGATCGTATATGATAGCGCTAAAAGGCGGGGGTTTGTTTGGAGGTCAGATGTCGAGGTGCCTAGGCTTCAGGAGGGGTAGGAAGTGAG
>LGRX02020476.1:0-19385 GCA_001247695.2 Cymbomonas tetramitiformis
GAATTATATTATTAACGCAGTCATTCATGGGTGACCTTACTCATTTCTACCGCACGCTGGGTTCGTTTCAATTTTTATTTACAATACACTCGGGCTTCAATTCATATAATTAATAATATGGATACAGCATACAGTAACACACTTCTCTGTTTATGATTTGTATTGAATAGCAGCCGGCAGAAATGCTATAAAGCGAATGATTAGGCTACTACTTTTATGTCCTGATACGGCTGGATAAACAAGCCGTGAATATTTTATCAATATACAAAGAAACACTGCAAAGTTGGACAGCAATGCGAGTGTACGTATAAGCGGGTTTGTGAGTGCAGTCTCTGTGTGAAGATCTGCTGAAGCACAACGCTTCCTCACTTTTATACCTACGTCACCCATCATCTTATGATGGTACCGCAATTGGGTTGTGAACCCGAGACGTAGGTTGAACGACCAGCATGGTAATAACGACTAGTTCGTTCATGCTGCACATGCGAGTTCCGCGCATGCTGAAAGCTAAAGATGATTCTTGGTTTGTTTCCAAGATGTATCTTTGCTTTGCCATCTTCGAGTTCGACTTACGAACTCTCGATGACAGTGATGCCTGATGATATGACATAATCATCTGGCGACATGTACAGTCATCGTCGACCGTACTGACGACTGTCATAAATGTATGACACGACTCGACCTGTACAGTCATGATCGACCATACTGTCGACTGTCATAATAATATATGACATGACATGACATGACATGTTATGACACGTATGACATGTATGACACATATGTCATCGGTCATAACCCTGACAGATCTCCCCTCTTAAGAGAGTTGTGACCTCACAACGGGCATACCTTTGTATATGTCTTTGATGTCTTTATTGTTGTCGCTTCTTGCTGGTACCAGTCTTCTTACACCGATTTGAGGCGTCCCTCATGGTGTTTTTAGGTTATTGGGGGGAACTGAGTCCACTTTAGTCCCTCACCTTAGGCATTTAGCCATACAGTCCTTAGGATGTAGCCCACCTTTCCGGAATTCGTATCGTTGAGTGACGTTCCAAGGTTCAATGAAGAGCGTTTTCGCGATACAATCCTACGCTGGATTACTGATTGATCCACACGTTATCATGTATGTGCTAGACGATTCAAAGCATCCGAAGTCTACGTTACGGATTATTTGCGCTAGCCGTCGTCGCCTTTGCGCGATCGATGATCCCACGATTATAACGAATTATATTCGAACGATTCTCGGCCTGATATAGTGCACCCAACTCTTCCTCCCCTCCTTAAGCTACTTTGGAGGATCCTAGGCGGTGATGGGGAGCCCGATTTCGATAATAAACGAACAAAGGGGCTTGTTTTAATGCAAACGGAGCGGCCCTGCTTAACGGAATTGGACTTATAATCCTTAACCGGTCTGCTCAACTCCTCAATATTTTTGTCCAGTACGCACGCTTTGACGAACATCTATCGCGATGAGTGAGAATGAATTCGCCACGTACTAATGTGAAATTTATTTAGTCATGTCTGTCAAGCACAACTTAGGATCACAACTCCGTCTACCTCAGTCGATATCCCGGTAGCTCGGATGACTGGCCAAAAAATCCGATGACAAACCACGGTTTTGGCAAAGGTAGCATCTAGCAGTTTTTATTTATCCACAGATATGATATCTCGCATGTGTGCGTATCTGTGCAAGGGTATGATTTGGAACAAGGCTCACTACACCTTTAGCAAGGAAGGATCAATTCCCGCTTCAATGCAACATAATGATAAACATTAAGAGCAAGGTTATATAGATGATCGACATGTATTAGTATATATTACAAGAAGTAAAGGCATAAGGCTTAATATAATGTCTAGCCTTCATAGGCAGCTATAATGTCTGCTGCATTGGTCAGCTCTGTGGCTTTGACCCAGGTGTCATGCTCAGGACCGTAGCCTGCATATCGTACTAAATAGTATTTGACACCTCTAGTGAACTTATCCGAGAGTATATGTGATATCTCAAATAGTGGTTGCCCTTCTTCGGTGATCATCTGTGGCAGAGGCAAAGGTGCTTGGATCGAGTCGTTGTACAGCTCTAATCTGGATACAGGCTGTACCGGATGAATACGGATATCAAGATCTCCGAAATCTAACTCGTATGCACGTCCATGGCTAAGCACTTTGGAAATGGTGAACGGCCCAATATATGGCTGCTTAAAGTGTCTGCCTGCCTCTGTCAAACCAGTCCATTGAATAAACTCGGTCCGTAAAAGAACTTTCTGCCCAACTGCAAACTGCTTAGGCATGTGAGTCTTGTTGAATCTGGCTTGGCTAATTTCTGCTGCTCGGAAAATGTTGTCTACCGCGTTGGCATGAACAGCCGAGTACTGGTCAAAATGATCTCGAATAGCTTTTTGTATTGGAACAGGAGCTTCTGGCGGAATGGTGATAACCAGATCATGAGGCGAAAGTGGCTGCGCCATCGAGTCGAGATAAAATGGTGAATAACCAGTTGATGCAGAAACGGTATTGTTAATTGCAAACTCCACCAGAGGCAACTTGTCCTCCCACGAATTGGCTGAAGTATCATTGCAACAACACCTGAAGATAAAAAGTACTACTCAATCAGTTTATAAACCAGAGGATGGTGAAATCAAATCATGAATCAACAATTTGAAAATTACCTGAGGATATCCTCAATGAAGGCATGGCTTCTCTCATTGGCAGCATTCGACTGTGGATGGTGTGAAGATGTCATGGACAATCTCGTACCAGTAGACTTCCACAGTGTCTGCCAGAATGTAGAGGTGAATCTGGGGTCTCGATCTGAGATGATGTTCCTCGGAAGACCATGGAGTTTGAAGATATGCTGCATATAGATAGAAGCAGTATGCTGAGCTGTCCAGGTCATGCTGAAAGGAATGAGATGACAACGATGAGAGAATTGGCACATTACCACAAATATACTGTCGTGCCCATTAGTGGTGATAGGCAGGTCAGTAATCCAATCAAGAGATACATCTAGCCATTTTGTCTTAGGCACGGAATATCGTATATGTGCCTGACCATAAGGCTTGTGTCGCCTCGTTTTCTGGCGCTGACAAACGGGGCACTCCCGAATGTATTTGATGGCTGCCGTTGTCATTCCTGGCCAATAATACCGGCTACGCAGAAGATGAAGCATGCGATTTTTGCCTACATGACCAGAAATAGTGGCTGAGTGGCACTCATGAAGAAGAATGTGGCGGAGCTGTGTGATCTCACCGTCATCTGTGGGGACTTTAGCTGTTGGTGGAATGTACAGCTGTCTGCCATATATGGTCTTACGATAGATCAACCCCTGAATGAGCTCGAAGCTGTAGCTGCTGACTGACTGTGATGAAGTCGATGATGTCAGCTTAGCCAAAATAGTCTGTGCAAATGTGTCACGATCATATTCGGATATAATGATGTCGTGTAGCTGATGAGCTGATGAAGAAGATATAAGAGCAATGAATGTAGGATCTGCGGATGGAATGACTTCACTGATGTCCATGTGTTGAAGACAATCAGTAAGTTCAAAAAGTGTAGAGATACGCGTGAGTGCGTCTGCAATTTTATTCTTCTCGCCAGCAATGTGCTCTATACGGAAGTTGTACTCAGAGAGCTCATCCAACCACCGTGCCTGTTTGGGGCTCAGTGTGGATTTGGTCTGGAAATAAACCAGTGGCTGATGATTTGAGCGTACAATAGTCTCAGGAGCTCCCAACAAGATGTGGCGAAAGAATCGGAAGCCCTCCACAATGGCAAATAGCTCGATCTCAGGAATAGGCCAACGTCTCTGTGTATCGGATAGAGTGACGCTGTGATAACCACATGGCTTCATACCTTTTCCTTGATCCTGGAGTATTACTTGACCAACGTGTGTGCCTGATCCATCGACCTCCATAATAGATGGTAGTTTCTGATCTGGGAGCTGCAATACTGGAGCGTTACAGATGGCACTTTTGAGACTGTCAAATGCCTGCTGCTGCTCTGTTTCCCAGACGAACTCTGCATTATCTTTTAGGAGACGATTGAGCGGCTCGGCAACTTTGGAGAATTTTGGTATGAATCTCCTAAATTGACCGACCATGCCCAAGAATGACCGAAGGGATGATTTGCCATCTTTAGCCATACGGCGTAGAGGCTGCTTTCCAACGGTGGGGCCATAAGACACTGGAGGCTGAATTGCCATGACTGCTCGGATTCTGTCTTCGATGATGGAAAGGCCTGCTTCAGAGATGTGATGTCCGATGAAGTCTATAGATCTGACGAACAATTCCGTCTTGGAAGGCCTGATGAAGAACTGATGATCTCTGCAACGCTGGAGAAATTGTCGAACATGCTTCACATGGTTGTCAAAGTCTGGACTATATACGATAGTGTCGTCCATGAATATGACAAGAAACTGGTCAATGAAGTCAAAGAATGCTCGGTTACCTATACGAAGTGCCGTTGCAGGAGCATTGGTCAATCCGACAGGCATGACTGTCCATTCATAAGAACCGTATCTAGTACGAATAGCAGTTTTATGAATGTCGTCTGGATGGATGGGAATCTGGTGGAAGAACTGGTTGAAATCAAATCTGCTGAACCAGCGTGCTCCCTTCAGCTGCTCTAGTAGGGTGTCGTGTGGTGGTAGTGGATACGTGTCCTTTATGGTGATATTATTCAGGGCACGATAATCACAACACATCCTCCACTTCCCCCCTGGCTTAGGAGCGAAAATGATTGGGCACCCATATGGCGATGATGATGGACGAAGGATACCCAACTCGACATATTTTATGATTTGCCGTTTGAGCTCCTCCATCATGGGTGCTGGAATGGTGCGTACTGGCTGTGATGGTGGCTTATGTCCAGGTTCAATGTTGATCCTATGATATCCACCTTCAAACCGTTCTGGCCTATGACCAGCTGGAAGATCCTCCTGGAATACGTCTGAAAAGTCTTCTCTCACTTGATCACGTGCTGCTGTGACCTCGGGGTCTTCCATTGTGGTGTCTGAGTCTGCTGCTGCAAAGACCAATTCACCATCGACCTCGGAGAGGAAAAAGAGATATGCTACGGCTTCTTCAGCCGAACCACTGGATCGAATGCGACGGAGATGTTTTCTCATAGTGGTGGCACTGACCAATTCCATTTCGGGAAGGCCATCTGAGTCTGAGTCTGGAGTCTGCTCAACTCTGGAAAGAACTGTACGAACACTGGAACCTGATAAGTGTGTCTTGGTGATCGTCATGTTCTTCGACTGAAAGTCTATGTGTGGGTTCCTTCTCTCCAACCAATCCTGTCCCAAGATGACTGTGAAGGGCCTCATATCAATAATATAGAGGTCTACTGAATCCTTATACTTGCCCAGCGTGAATGTAGCATTGGGAAGATAGGATGTACAGGGTAATTGGCTTCCTCCAGCCAACCCCACTGAGAATGATGATGAATCTGATGGTGATATGCCCAGCTGAGAAGCAAATTGTCTGTCGATAAAAGATGATGTGGCTCCTGGATCAACCAAAATGTGAGTATTCTGTCCATGGACTTTCCCCTTATACAACAACAGCTTTTTCTGCGATTTCAGCTGTGCTGTCTGAGATTGCATCTGTGCGATGTTTTCTGTGGGATTATCCATCTGCTGAAACTGTAGTGTCAGTCTGGATAGGACTTCCTCTGAAATACTCTCAATCTGGCCACTTGCTTCAGTGGCATTTTCTGGCTGATCTATCGGGGTGCTCTCATCACCGGTACTTGTGCAGTACCCGGAGAGTTTCCCTGAGGAGATGGAGCTGAAGCTGGAGCTGGAGATGGAGCTGGAGTTGCAATTACTGCATTGATACTATGCTGATTTTTTAGTTCCTTGACCAGGGTGTTGATTGTGTTAATGAGTTTGTTAGACCCATCTTTTGCACCCTGATTTTTCTGTGGCTGTCTCTGATTCTGAAAGGGATTCTGTGCTGGTGGCTTGCCTTTGATCTGCTTTCCATCATTGGTAGTGGTGGCCCAACAATCCTTCTCGATGTGACCTGGTCGATCACAACGATGGCAAGTCTTATTCTGATTCTGTTTCTGTGATTGTCCTTTTCCTTTTCCTTTTCCTTTTCCTTTTCCCTTGCCTTTTCCACCTTTTCCCTTGGTCCGATTCTGATGAAAATTCTGGCTGTTATTCTGATTCCAACTCTTATTTCTGCTGTATCTGTCATATGGCTTTTGGCCACGTCCTCTGTTCTGTTCCTTTCTGACTGGACCTCCAGTTGACTGTTCCTTCTGCCCCCTATAGTGAAGGGTCTCTGATTGCTTCGAATGAACGACATAATTCAAATCGAGCAGTATCTGTGTGGTTAGTGACCACGACATATTATTCCTTTCTGTTTCTGCCAGGAATCGTAAATGAAACTGTCTGCGAAGTTCCGGATCTACGCTGTTGACGAATCTGTCCTTTATCAACACATCTTCCAGTTCAACTGCTGCCAGTGCAGCCAGTGAAGTGAATGTGCGTAGATAATCTGAAAAAGTCTGGTTTTCCTGTTTCAGTGACATTAGGTGTTTTTTAGCCACTGATCTTTTATGGGGGTTACCAAACTGTCTGAGGAAGATCCCTCTGATTCCTGCAAATGTGGCATCTGGTTGATTTGCCACGACCTGAAAATAGTGTCGATCATTATTCTGTATGAAGGTCAGGAAAACTGTGATCAAGTCTTTATCTGGAACTCCTGGATACGTGAATTGGAAGTATCTATCCACGGTTTCCAACCAAACCTCTGCGTCCATTCCTGATTTGTACTGGTTTGGTGGTGCCATTTTCACTTTGGGAACCAAACTGGAAGGAGATGGTGCTGGTGCTGTATCTGGATCTGTGAAAATCATTGGAGGATTGTCTGCAGTATATTCTTCATCTGGTTCTTGAGGCTCGTTTTCAGGATCTCGATATCTGCTCATATCAGGCTTCATTCGGCTGATATTGTCAAAGAACCCTATATTGTCGAATCTGGTCTGGGTATTATCATAACCAGCGTGCCATTTCGGGATCTTGAAACGACTGTATGCATCATATGAGCCTAAGATGTCAAAGAACCATGTAGACGGATCTGCATTGATGGGTGGAATATCTGGATCTTCTGCTTCTGACATCTAAGAAAAACAAAGCACAACACCAAAATACCTTCAGCTAACTGAGTGTGTGTTGATATATATATACCTATGTTATATATGGCATATCTGTATGTTACGATGAGGTTATACATGTACATGCATCCACCTTCTTCCCCCCTCAAGGAAGTGTGAAATGCATAGGCAGTTGTCAATTGCCTTTTACCTCATGCAGCATGCATTCCTATAGGAAGCAGCTGTTACAGTTTTAGGGTTGCAGCCCTACAGTTCTTGGGTTGTAGCCCTGCAGTTTTTGGGTTGTTGCCCTACAGTTTTAGGGTTGTTGCCCATAGTATTATCATGTCTATGATGATTTAGCATGATATAATAATGCCAAAAAACGAAGTTTTTCTAAATAATGGCGGCATTTTAGGGCATGTGTGGTTACAGTGGCCCTATTACCCAATACAGTGATTAGGGTGTTACATAACATCAGTAACCCTAATATATGTAAAAATTAAGCAGTATAATGTTTTTGCAAAGATTTTTAAGCAAAACTGCATTTAATATTTACATGGACGTAAGGTGGTTTTCAGGAGGTACGTTACACCCCCTGTCACACATATTTAATTTTAGGGTTGTTACAGGGCGTTACACATGCTATTGTGCTCAGGGATTGTTATTTGATATATAATTATTCATTTCAGCAAAAAAATCAATCCGAATTTTTCAAAATGTGTTTCACGCACAGCATTTTGAGAGATTTATTGCCATAGCAATAGCGTTACCCATATATATTCAACACCTAATATTTTAGGGTGTCACACTGATATGACATGTGTCATTATGATTTTCTGATACCTTAATAGGTACAAAATCATAATATCAAATAAAACAAGCTTCAATTTTCAATTTTCAAATTAATCGCCAAAGAATTTTACCGATTTTGGCCATTTTTCAACATATATATATATATATATATTGATATATGTACATATCTCTGTGTGTATGTAAGTTGCAAGCTACAGAACTACTGCAACTTACTTCACTTTTGCACATGACATTTCTCATGGCATAATAGTGAATATATCCAAAAGTCAATATGTGTGGTTGATCAAAATGTGGGTTTTACTGATTTGAAACCCATAGGAGCAAATGCACTCCATGGCAATATTTTAGGTGTATCAACTGTAAGTGGATTTACCACTTAAGTGATAATTTGTCAAATCCTAAGATATATTTGGTTGTGCATATGGTTGTGCACAAAGAGTATATCAAAGTGATATCTCTGTATTCAAATATATCTGGACGCTGCTAGATACAATCTGAGCAGTTTTTGCACAACACATTGTTTGTGTGTGTGTATGTCCATAACCACCTTTTGTCAGTTCATGTGTGATTACTGATCCGAGTTGGTACATGCATTTGAAGTGATCAGATCTGTATCAACTGTCAAAATGCAATGTAGACATTGGTGTTGCTCCAGCTGATATGTGAGACGAATGGACAATGCTCAGCAGTGACCAGCTGCTTATTTGAGCATTGTATAATGCCTTCGGGTCTGGAGATATTCTCCATCCAGCCCTTCAGCATGGTGTCTTATCCTGTTCCCTTATGTATCGCCATCACTGACACTTTCCACGCACATGTGTTTGGAAAGTGGTATGTACATTATCATACACATAGTAGATATTTAAGTTAATCAATTCACTTTGAGTCAGTGAATGTCAATACATACAATGCAGTGTGTATGTATGCATGCAGTGCTTATTGATTAGCACTTTTGTCAGTGTGTGTGTGTGTGTTCACTTTTACACACTTTGTAGTAAGATAAGTTCTGGGCATTACAATGTTTCCAGACAATTCATCATGCAGGATTATCAGCATACCATGCACTGAATACATCTAGCATGATATATTAAGTTTAGAGGTAATTGTAATTCCAAAATAATCTCATTTACAGGATGAGTTGCTGGGTATATTTCACATACAGCTCCGGTGAGCATCCTTTCAGAAATCCACAGTAGAACAATATGTTGTCCGAGGAGTATCTCGACTCCACCGGGTCACATTGAGCAATTACTGTGTTAAGATTGCTGAACAGGCACCTTGTACTGTATGGGTTCTGATATAGTTAGCATGCACTGCAAATGAATGCTTTTGGTGCACATATATTCCAACTGTTACCGTGATCAAGTTGGATCATGTAGAATATCTGTTATCTTAATGCAGGCACAACTTATAGTGTAGCAGTCATTCAGTATAAGATATACATATATTCAGATGCTGCAGGAAATATATGCTGTAAGTGAGTGTATGCTCAAATAAACATTTTGCAGAAAGTATAGTGTGCAAAATACTTCAGATAAGTATGAAATGCTGTACTATAATCATCAGCATTAGAAATATTGATGCAGTCATCAGAACATAGTGTAAATTGCTACAGTATAGAGATCATGCATTCACAGCATTATGTTGATGATGCGTCCACAGCAGTATAACGATTATGCATCCACAGCATATGACGATCATGTGTCCACAGCAATATATTGATGATGCGTCCAAAGCATCCCTGCAAGTATACAATTATTCTGCAGAGGATACGGACGCGCGTACACATTTTATATGTCTCGCTGCATAAAGACACATTAGGAATCATGCGCCTTAAAAATGTGCGTCCATTGCATCAGATGAAATCATGACATCGCGCTGACGTGCACATCGTGCACACGAGCATCACATCAGCGCACATCGCGCTGACAGGCTAAAATCATCATACGAGCATTTGCGAAAATCGATTGCTGATGTACGTCGCATACTGATGATCGCTGATGTACGTCGCATGAACGAATGCGAGCGCGCTGTTAAACGAAATTATGTGCGTCCAGTCGCAGTTGATGTAAATCATATGTGCTGACGATCATTTTTCGTTCGCGCATCTTAATCTCGCATACTGTAACATTCCTGCGAATTTTGACATCATTTGCATGCGTTCCATACACTTGTGCGCACACCTTGTCGCTTATAAAATCAAGAAGGCTTCTCTGCGGATGCTGTAGCTGCGATTATGTTCGCGATGAAAAATCTCCTCGCACAATCTGTGTGCTGTCAATTATTCGAGCGTGCAGATATCAATATTCGCTGTGCAGATATTCAGTATCACTGCGAGCGCTGTCGCTTATGCGCCCACCTGCAAACCTGCGAACAATATGATATATACTTTCTCTGTCGCTGCACTCACACTTGAGTTCTCTTATCGTGCCTGGACGAGTTTTAGGAGAATACCATCTGATACGGCTGGATAAACAAGCCGTGAATATTTTATCAATATACAAAGAAACACTGCAAAGTTGGACAGCAATGCGAGTGTACGTATAAGCGGGTTTGTGAGTGCAGTCTCTGTGTGAAGATCTGCTGAAGCACAACGCTTCCTCACTTTTATACCTACGTCACCCATCATCTTATGATGGTACCGCAATTGGGTTGTGAACCCGAGACGTAGGTTGAACGACCAGCATGGTAATAACGACTAGTTCGTTCATGCTGCACATGCGAGTTCCGCGCATGCTGAAAGCTAAAGATGATTCTTGGTTTGTTTCCAAGATGTATCTTTGCTTTGCCATCTTCGAGTTCGACTTACGAACTCTCGATGACAGTGATGCCTGATGATATGACATAATCATCTGGCGACATGTACAGTCATCGTCGACCGTACTGACGACTGTCATTAATGTATGACACGACTCGACCTGTACAGTCATGATCGACCATACTGTCGACTGTCATAATAATATATGACATGACATGACATGACATGAATGACAGGTATGACACGTATGACATGTATGACACATATGTCATCGGTCATAACCCTGACATGTCCCGCTCCGCCGACGAGCGACCTGTGGTCTTAAAATGGTAATATAGTGGTTACTGTTTTTAGCAATGTCACAATGCATCCATATAAATATGGAAATCTAAGTTGGGGCAGAAGCAAAGGATTTCTATGCCACGTGTATGGATAACATTTACGGTTTCTGAATTCACGTTGTATAAATCTCGGCCCATTTTGTTGCGCGATATCTATTTATAAGATCGCTTCCGGCGTAAGGGTTATTGACAGCACACTGTTCAATGGTCACAACGGCATTGTTCACTGTTCACGACAGCGACACTTGAACGACTTAAGCGTAACGTTGCGTGCTTTTTAATATAAATCAAATAATCAATTTATTCCTGTTTATATTTTTCATTATCCACTGATGACCTGAATTATATTAATGACGCAGTGTGAAGGAATCTGTAAAATATTTGCAATGTCACGGAGTCACATGGCTGATACGATGGCTTCAATTCATGTAATATGGATACAGCATACGTAGTACAGCCTACGATTTGGGCCTCAAAAACGCAGTGTTAATTCGCACTCTTAAAGCACTGAATTTTTTCCCGATTTTTCAAAAGAGGGGGAATCTTCGATTTCATCTCCGACTTTTTCCCCAATATGCAAAATATTACTAAAAGTTATATAGGGGGTACGTAAACGTACAGGTGGGGAAAACAATATTCCCCAATCTTCGTGAACGATGAACGTATAAACTAAAACTTTGAAAACAACCCAATACCCCCCTCCCCCTCCCCCCTTTGCACTGTTAACGGACTGAATTTCTTCCATCCCCCCCCTCTTCCCTCCCGCCCCCCGTTCTGTTTTCCAAAAAACACATACTTAACGTGACCCCGTTTATTCGTCTCGGTGTTGGTCTATCCATCTCTATCTTGTGGGGGTGGGGATACCGCTGGGGCTCCGCCCCCAGACCCCCCTCCTGAATTATATTATTAACGCAGTCATTCATGGGTGACCTTACTCATTTCTACCGCACGCTGGGTACGTTTCAATTTTTATTTACAATACACTCGGGCTTCAATTCATATAATATGTACAGTACAGTCAACAGTGACTCACTTCTCTATTCATGATTTATTGAATACTAGGCGGATCGATCTCAAAAAGAGATCTCCACTAGGCCATCTGACCGTAGGATCATGTGCGCGACAGTGTTTCGCTTTTTGCATCCCAACATGCCATGCCATAACGCGAGGGTGGCGTCGCGGTAAATGTACGCGACTGCGGTGGCACTGTCATCGTTAGCGTCTAGCATCCGTGAGATCGAAAGTTTGTCCGTGTCGCCCGTTGGGATTCGCGCTTTGCTGCTGCTGCTGCTAAGGTAATTTGGTCCGGTTCCAAATCATAAGGAGCAGAGGTGCAGCCGGCAGAAATGCTATGAAACGAATGATTATTGATTAGGCTACTACTTTTATGTCCCGCTCCGCCAACGATCGATCTTTGGTCTTAAAATAGAAATGTAGTGATTACTGTTTTTAACGATGCATAATGCATCCATATAAATATGGAAATCTAAGTTGGGGCAGAAGCAAAGGACTTCTATGCCACGTGTATGGATAGCATTCACTGTTTCTGAATTCACGTTATATAAATCTCGGCCCATTTTGTTCCTCATATCTATTTACAAGATCGCTTCCGGCGTAAGGGTTACTGACCGCACACTGTTCACTGGCCACAACGATTGTTCACTGTTCACGACACTTGAACGACTTGAGCGTAACGTTGCGTGATTTTTGATATAAATCGAATAATCAATTTATTCATGTATATATTTTTCATTATCCACTGATGACCGGAATTATATTATTGACGCAGTGTGAAGTGATTTGTAAAATATGTACTGTGTCACGTAGTCACAACGCGCTTCAATTGATATAATATGGATACAGCATACGTTGTCGTGTACAGCCTACGATTTGGGCCGGTCAACCTCTGCACTGTTAAAAGGCACTGAATTTCATCCGTCCTTGCAAGCATTTCTGGTTTTGGCAAGAATGAGGACCTAATTTATATAGGGGGTACGTGAACGTACAGGTGGGGAAACAACAATCCCCAATCTTCGTGAACCATGGTATAAACTTTGAAACCAACGCAAGGGAACATATCAACGCCCTATGGCCGGTCTGCGGCCGTATGATGACGGCTGTGGATATTACCCGGATATACCCGGAGAGCCGAAATCGGCATTTGTGGCTCGTTGAGCCCAAAAGTTTTGTGGCCAGGTTGGCCCAAGGTGGGCCGTGACGATTGTCGATAGATAGGCGATTGTGGATATTCGTAGCTGAACGATCCAACGCTTGGCCGAAGCCTGGCCGACCAACCAGAGGCCTAAGAGAATATTTCGTTCCTACACACTTGCTACTTGTAATGAAAATTGCGTACGTACAGTCCCCAACGCAAGCCAACAAAAGTCTTCGTTATGATTAGTCCGACGTGCATCCTCACTTGACTTTCGGACGATCTTTTTAGGAGGATGGAAACCTAAATTGGTGTGCGATGTGCGTATTTTCATGGTTATTCATCTCCAACGTGTTTCTCTTGGGTGCAGTTGAATCTGACAGAAAGGCCAAATTTCAGCTCGTGTATGCTTGTATGGGTCGAATTTCAGCTCATATGTTGCCGTATTTACGCTACCGTAAAGGCTAATTGGGCCCCATACGTCGAGGTGACTAGTATCCTACGTAGGATATGCGCGTATGCCGGTATGCGGACATCGCCGTTGACGGGGGGAATGGTCGGCGGTGCGTGGGCGGTGCGCGGGCGGTGCGCGGGCGAGACGGGGGAGTGCGGCAATGCGACGGCCCTAGCCGTGCACCAGCACGGGCGGAGAGCGGAGACAGGCGTGGGGGGATGCGCGGGAGGAGACGCGGAGTGCATGCAGTGTGCAAGCGTGGGGGATGGAGGGGGGTTGCCGAGGCGGTGCGTAGGCGGTGTGCACGCGGGGGAGGGACAGGGGGTGCGCAGGCGGAGGAGGCCTATGTGTATGTCAAGTTTCAGCCGGAAAGACCTCGTGACCCAAAAGTTATTCACGGTCGAGAAACCCTATTAGTTACGGTTAGTTTATAACCACACGAAATGGGTATCAGATTTTGGATTTTACTTATCCTATCACAACAAAACAATATATCGTTGTGTTCGTCTATGCACGACCTTTATGTATGCCAAGTTTCAGCCGGAAAGACCTCGTGACCCAAAAGTTATTCACGTTCAAGAAAGCCTATTATTTACGGTTAGTTTATAACCACAATAAATGGGTGCCAGATTTTGGGTTTTACTTATCCTATCACAACAAACAATATATCGTTGTGTTCGTCTATGCAAGACCTTTATGTAGGCCAAGTTTCAGCCGGAAAGACCTCGTAACCCAAAAGTTATTCACGGTCAAGAAACCCTATTATTTACGGTTAGTTTATAACCACAAGAAATGGGTACCAGATTTTGGGTTTTACTTATCCTATCACAACAAACAATATATCGTTGTGCTTGTCTACGCAAGACCTTTATGTAGGCCAAGTTTCAGCCGGAAAGACCTCGTAACCCAAAAGTTATTCACGTTCAAGAAACCCTATTATTTACGGTTAGTTTATCACCACAAGAAATGGGTGCCAGATTTTGGGTTTTACTTATCCTATCACAACAAACAATATATCGTTGTGTTTGTCTACGCAAGACCTTTATGTAGGCCAAGTTTCAGCCGGAAAGACCTCGTGACCCAAAAGTTATTCACGTTCAAGAAACCCTATTATTTACGGTTAGTTTATAACCACACGAAATGGGTACCAGATTTTGGGTTTTACTTATCCTATCACAACAAACAATATATCGTTGTGTTTGTCTACGCAAGACCTTTATGTAGGCCAAGTTTCAGCCGGAAAGACCTCTTAACCCAAAAGTTATTCACGTTCAAGAAACCCTATTATTTACGGTTAGTTTATAACCACAATAAATGGGTACCAGATTTTGGGTTTTACTTATCCTATCACAACAAACAATATATCGTTGTGTTCTCATGAAGGATACAATCGTGCCGCCCATAGCCGCGCGCCCCCAATAGTCGCGCCGCCCATAGCCGCGCGATGCCCCGAGAGAGAGCGCACCGCAACAGCAGATTGGGGGAAAAGTTGTATCCTTCGTGTTTCACTCTTCGCCGCCTACGTGGCACCGTGGGGATTCAGTACTCTGTACCGCACCAGGATCGCCATCAAAAGCCAGAGTAGCTCAATGGCAGAGCGCCCGTCCGGTATGCGAGAGGTCACGGGCTCGATCCCGGCCTGGCTCACCTTTTTCGGGCTTCTGGTCTAGCGGTACAGTTTCTGTTTCCTTATGATGTTCGTCTATGCAAGACCTTTATGTAGGCCAAGTTTCAGCCGGAAAGACCTCTTAACCCAAAAGTTATTCACGTTCAAGAAACCCTATTATTTACGGTTAGTTTATAACCACAAGAAATGGGTACCAGATTTTGGATTTAACTTATCCTATCACAACAAAACAATATATCGTTGTGTTCGTCTTTGCACGACCTTTATGTAGGCCAAGTTTCAGCCGGAAAGACCTCGTGACCCAAAAGTTATTCACGTTCAAGAAACCCTATTATTTACGGTTAGTTTATAACCACAATAAATGGGTGCCAGATTTTGGGTTTTACTTATCCTATCACAACAAACAATATATCGTTGTGTTCGTCTATGCAAGACCTTTATACTGGAATATCCTAGTTCACTAGATATCAGAAACTCCCGAACTGTGTGGATAAACTCATAAGATAAATAAACCCTAAGCTAGATGTACCCGGAACGGTCTCGGACGGTTTCGGAGTCTAGCCTACCTGTGACACAGCGTGTGTCACAGCACGAACCTATAGATCAGTCAGCAGTCCAGTGTTGGTCCTAGGAGTCTGTCATAGGGGCCTGACCGGGACTCCCAGTCAGGGCTGCCTATACAGATTTCAGCACACCACCCCAGCACTGTGGGTGGTGACTGTCTAGGAGAGTCAGATAATGTAAGATAAGTTAGGGCAGGAGCCAGGTTGACATACCTAACTGCTAATCCAACTGTGCAATTCTGAAACACAAATTGGAAACCCTCTAGCTAGCACAGGTGCAGAAACCTACGGGCATTGTGCACCCGCTAAACAACTGAAAGGCACCGAGCTAGCAAGCCAGAATGTAACTTGTAGATGTCAAAAGCAAAACATAAACCAGAAAAGTTGTTGAAGTCACCGGAGTTCCGCACACCACCATGTCGGTGTGCATCCAGAGTGAACAAGAAGTCAATCGACAGCACCAAAGTAGCCAGCTGTGGTCTCAATCAAGTCGGACCCGAAGGGAGGGTTCCCGAAAGGACCTCTCTCATGAAGAGCCACACCGTAGAAGAAGGCCATGTCGAAGCTCAAATCTGCCTGAGCAAGATCCTGAAAGATGTCAGGGGGCTCAGGCGGCCCAAGCGGTGGCACATTGTCAGCCACAAAGAAACCCTGAGCCGGGATCACGGATTCAACAAATTCATTCGTGGAGAAAATTGACGGAGTCTCCCAATCGAGGTCACCACCAGGCGAAGGCAATCCCGCAGCCGACTGAGCATCGGGCACAGCTGCCACCCCCATGATCGAGATGCAAAGAACGAGGGAAAGGAGGAAAGGAATTCCCCACGGCCCAACCGTGGCAGGAAAGCCCCAAGGCGGCTTCCCACAACCGTAGGTCCTCTGCTCGTCCACGGGCGGCCCGGAAGCATGATTGGCCGACGGAGGCGAACCCCGCGGCTTCAGCCGGAAGCTGCCGGCGGCAAAGTCCTCGTAGTCGTCGGTGTCGTAGCCGGTGAGGTCAACCGGCGCGATGGCGGCGTGGTTGACAGTCTGAACGAACCCAGGGAACTCACCGTCCGTCGTGGCAGTCACCCGCGCCGATTGAAGCGGCACGGGCTTCCCATCCTCCTCCTGCGAGACAGGTATAGCAGGGGCCGGCACGGCGGATGCCGATGCCGCCGCACCACCTGCCGGAACCTGCTCCTCCGGCATGTTCCCCGCTGCCGCGGGGCCGCACACCAGAGCCGATGCATGCGGCTCGAGAACCGCCGGTGGTGGGAAGGATGCGTGGGTGTAGTGCACCTTGCAGTTTGCCGCGGCATGGACCTCCGCGGCGAGATCGTCCAGCCGCGCTGATGAATGTCGTCACCTGCGGGCTCGTCAGCAGGCTGCTGCGGCTCTACCGTGAAGCCGTAGGCGGACACGTCGATCCCGCCCACCGCACCCGCACAGAGTACCGCAGGCGGCCCGTACGTAGATGCCGCAGTGGCAAAAGCCTCGGCCCCATCATCCGCCGCCTGCTGGAACAGGGCACACATGGCCAATGCACGCACTCCCTCCGCGTCCTCCTCGTCGATGGGAATGCAGAATGCCGCGGCCGAGTGCGGGGGATGCTGACGCCCGCCCAACGGACAGTCGCGGTAGAAGTGGTACTGCTCACCTTTTCCCGCTTTCTTGCACCTCCCGCAAAAGGGCTTCGCCTTCTGGTCGTCACGGTCGAAACCGACTGCAGGCAGCGGGTGCGTGCCGACACGGAATCCCCGCTGCGTACCGCGCTGCTGCTGCTGCCGCTGCTGACGCTGCGGCTGCTGCCGCTGCTGCTGCGCCGGCGGTGCGTCCGCCCCGCGCTGTTGCCGCAGCAAATCCTGGAGCTCGTTGATCTTGTTGAGGAGGGCGCCGTACTCGGTGCTGGAGAGCTGCGCGGAGATGCCGCTCTTGCCCGAGACTGCCTTCCCCGCCCCCGTCTGCGCCCAAGCCTGATAGATCTCCACCACAAGGGAGCGGAGAGATGCCAAGGACACATGCGCGAGGTCGGCCGCGAGAGGATACCGCACCTTGACCGCGGTGTAAAACACCGGGTCCAGCCGGTTGTACAGGGAGAGCTTCCTGGTCTCCTCGGTGGGTGTCCAGTCCGTAGCTTTGTTATCCCGCACCAGACGCTGTTCCCGAGCCAAGATGGGCTGCGGGTCAGTGTCTGCGGGATAACGCAACGCGGCGTGCTCCTCCTGGTGCGACTCACGTAGCGCCACAGGTACACAGCCCTTGATGATGTCCACCAGGGCTCGCCGTCCATCACGGTCAGACGAGGCGTCGGTGCCAGTCAACCAGACGTAGGCGTTGCTGTGCTTCTCGATAACCAGAGCCAAAACGTCGAAGAGCAAGCCGTTGACCTTGGTCACCACACGAGCCAGAGGGTCGTCGAGGTCAAAGGATGCCAGCTCCAGCCCAGCCGAATGAAACTCCGTACGCAGCTGCACCACCAGCTCGGAGAGGAGGCCAGCGTCGTCCGTACCGCGGAAGTGGTGCTTCTTGTCCCCAAGGACATCCTCGCGGACACCCTTGGCCCATTGGCGGTGTAGACGCGTTTTGTAGACGTCGTCAACCAGCTTGCTCTGCTCCTGCAAGTACTTCCTGGTCGCCACGTCTGCATCTTCGTTTGAATTCGGAGCGGGGTTCGGAACAGTTGGCGTACGCACCGTCGGACTGTTCCGAACTCCGTCCAATAGCCTCAGCGAGGCGTCGATGTCACTGTCCCTGTCCAGGGACTTCTTCGCTCGGGTCAACATACCCATACTCTGAAAAGCCAGAGGGGAGGTGGTACGCAGTCGCGCGGTTGGGTGTGGTAGCGGAAAAATGGTAATGGTCAGCAGCGGAGAGGAGCTAAGAGAGCGGAGCGGCGAGGGGCACTCGAAGATGTCGTCGAAGTCGAAGGTGTCGCGAACACCCAGCCCAGAAAACAGTAACCAGCAGGGCCAGTGCCGGTGCAAAACTGGATCCGAACATTGCTAAGACTAGTCCGTAACGAGGCGCGGTCCCCATGGCCGCCACTCCCAGTTGCTTACCGCAAACAATTCATACCATAATTCCTAGTCGCACCCAAACGCGCATGCGCGCACCACCTCTCCAAGCGGCCGTTTAGCCAATCATGGCCAAATCAGCAAGTGGAATAAAAGCGTGGATGGGGCCACGACCTACTGGAATATCCTAGTTCACTAGATATCAGAAACTCCCGAACTGTGTGGATAAACTCATAAGATAAATAAACCCTAAGCTAGATATACCCGGAACGGTCTCGGACGGTTTCGGAGTCTAGCCTACCTGTGACACAGCGTGTGTCACAGCATGAACCTATAGATCAGTCAGCAGTCCAGTGTTGGTCCTAGGAGTCTGTCATAGGGGCCTGACCGGGACTCCCAGTCAGGGCTGCCTATACAGATTTCAGCACTTTATGTAGGCCAAGTTTCAGCCGGAAAGACCTCTTAACCCAAAAGTTATTCACGTTCAAGAAACCCTATTATTTACGGTTAGTTTATAACCACAATAAATGGGTGCCAGATTTTGGGTTTTACTTATCCTATCACAACAAACAATATATCG
>LGRX02020477.1:0-14895 GCA_001247695.2 Cymbomonas tetramitiformis
GTCACCCTCTATCCGACGATCAACCCCTCAACCTTCTCAACCCCATTAGCCCTCAGCGACCCCTTCTCTCTACCCTTTCCCTCAAATTTGCACAACCATCGTAAGATCGCAATGACACAAGATCACAAAGGGGCGTGTTGCCTGAATGTTTTCAATGAGCTCATAGTCATAATGGCCCATTTGCATGCCCCGATAAGTCGAAGACATCAACTCCACCATTCTATCTACATTCCAACGAAAGTAGAACAGGAAGAATAAGCAGTCACCTGCACATGCAGCATACACAAAGTGAGCACAAAGTGAGCACAAAGTGAGCACTATATGACTCGATCGTAAGATTGGATTAACACGCGCCACAAGTCTCGAGGTAGAGAAACTCACCCAAGTCGGGCCTCAAATTAGCACCATGCATTACAGAGCGGTCATGATGATGAAGCCTTTCAAGTGCACACCGCTCACAATCAGGTATACGACGACACTCAAAGCCCCATGATCAAAATAATGGTCAGCTCATTTGCATGCCAACACATGCATGCATGCATGCACAAGGCATACGGCGCCATGATGTACGATACCCCTCAAGTTGGCTTGTGCTCCGGATCTCCCGAAACCTTCTCTTCTTCCCAGGTTGAGTGACATCTAGCTGATAAAACACAATGTGCCAAAAACACAGTCACCGTGAGACAACTCCATCACTCGTACATGTTACGGCACAAGCGCGCCCGTAGGCCTATTCGGTATATTACGGCACAGGCGCGCCCGCGCCAATTATCTTTTGGCACAGGCGCGCCTATGATGCCAAGGCGTTGGTGCTGTAACATATACACCAAGCTACAATCTAAATGTGTTGGGAAGCACATAATTTATCACACACCTGCATATCAAGACCAGGAGTCAAACAAGAAATCTCCATCGGCAAGCTCAAGGGTCCTTTTAAACATGCCCGCTGTCTCTGCAAGACAATATTAACGCGGCTCAAATGATATCATCGTTAATTTTAAAGGTTGGCTAAATTTACGTATGGGTATTTATATGAGCTGAGTTGGACATGACACAACCGAGCGCGATAAAGTTGAGCATCGCTGAGCTTAGCACAAGACTATTGGGCGCAACATGGTTGAGCATAGCATAACAACATCGTGCACAACACAATTGCGCACAACACGATAGAACACGCCACAACTCAAAATAACTCAATACAAGAGATACAAGCATACCTCAACACACGGGATGGCATTAGGAAGGCACCTGGAGAGAAGAAGCGAGTACCCTTGGTCTCATTTTGGCGAGTATCGTAGTCATCATGTACACTTTGAATGTCACTCTTGAGACTATCCGGCCGTGGAACCCTGTGACGAGAATGTCATTATTTAATGTGATATAACCACAATTGAAAGTGTACAAGTAATGATGAAGGATGTACCAACGCTTCTCTTTGGGACCACGGAAGAGATTGGTGCTAAGAGCCCTCGCAAAGTCACCGAAACAAGCGGCAGCTTTGTCGACGGTCCGAGTGATGTTGTTGATGACATGGAATATGTATTTTTTCACTCCTTGTAAGGACGGGAAGACGGTCATCCAAAATACACCTGTCTCACACCATAAGAGCCTTAGAGAAGGGGGAGGAGCATGAACTTTCAAGCTTGCCACTTTGATGTAGATCATATGCGGGGTGTTCCTCCTTTCTTCCCTTCCCAAGATATTTTGGGAGGGTCTACCCCCACCCCTGCGCAACACTACGTCGGACCCTTTCACATTTATGCGCATGAGGTTTCATAGGACTATTGTCATGCTATCGCACCAGTCTCTTGCGGGTTATCAATCCACATGTACAAAGGCTTCTCCTCATTCCTCACATCTTGGTAGCGGGATTTGTAAAAACGTTGAAACACGGCTTGTAGTTCCCACAAGGAAGTGCTAGTCACCCAATAGAATCCTTGCACCAAGCCATACTCATTCATAATCTTCAAGGCGGCAAAAAACACCCGTTGCCCATTGATGCGAAGACTCTTTGTGATGTAGAAGGTATGATCAGCTCTACAAGCACACACACACACACACACACACGCAATCCCCGGCGTGGGTACATAGTGCAGTCTCCTGTGGCTTCGGGGTGCCAAAGGATTCGCAAGGATAAGCATACACACACACATCATTCACTGGCCAAAGGAGTCGCAAGGATAAGCATACACACACACATCATTCACTTGCTATCGAGCTCCGGAAATTCCGGAGAAGTGTCCCGATGTGTACGCACATTGTCACTCAAAAGGCATGCCGCGGATGAGAGCGGCATATGGGGCACGAGCCACAACTAAAAATATGTGTAATAAATTGAGAAAGAATGGCATTACCGTAAGAAACGACCTTTGATGGAGCAAAAGAATTTATTGTACCAAAGGCGCTTGCGCATTTGAAGGCTAACGAAAAGATCACGTATATAGTTGTCACTCGGCACCCAACCATGGAACCCCGACTTGTCTTTGAAATCACCAAACGGTTCAAATTTGAAAGGACGTTGAGTACTGTTGTAAAATTTGTGGATAGCGAGGTAGATGAGATAAATTCGATGGAATCTGCCCGCAACAAAAGGGAGCTCGTCAGATAAACATTTATAAGGTGAATCCCTCACGCCAGCTCAGCAATATGGCGGTAGCAACAGCCGAGGGCTGGTCACCGAGGAGGTGTCCAGGCGGAAGCGCGTGTGAGGCGTGCCTGGCTGTGGCTTGCGCTGAGTGTTGGTCACCAGGGAGGTGTCCTAGCCCCAACGTGTGTGCGTGAGGCGTGTATGGCGGTGGCTCGTGATGAGGGCTGGTCACCGGGGAGGTGTCCTGACCCCAGCGTGTGTGTGCGAGGCGTGTATGGCGGTGGCTCGTGATGAGGGCTGGTCACCGGGGAGGTGTCCTGACCCCAGCGTGTGTGAGGCGTGTATGGCGGTGGTTGCTGTTGAGGGCTGGTCACCAGGGAGGTGTCCTGGCATCAGCGTGTGTGAGGCGTGTCTGGCTATGGCTGCTGCTGAGGGCTGGTCACCGGGGACGGAGGTGTCCAGGCGCAAGCGGGTGTGAGGTGTGTATGGCGGTGGGTTCTGCTGAGAACGATGGAATCGCCGAAATGAGACTGGAACCGGCGAATGAGACTCAAATGAGACAGGGTATTTTTTTGCGGAATTTTGGTTCCAGGGGCCATATAGATGTGGTATCCATGATAAAAAACGAACTTTGTTAAGAAATTTTGATTTTACAGCCGAAAAACAGCCAAAAACACTCCACGAAGGCTGAAAAGTTGGGATATCTGAATTTTGTTTAAAAGACAAGATTATTGCGATACTCACATATTTTGAAGTTGAAAATATGATATAATAACAAGGTAAGTTGAAAATTTATGAAAAGACCATGCATACTCCTTGCTTAGAATGTTTATTGGGGTATTTTTGTGTCACGTGAAGCCGCGACACACTGAAAATAAGTGAAAAATGACTATAACACGGGATAACGGTGTTGTAGGCTCAAACTTATCTTAATAAAGAATGTTCAAAACAGAAGACATAAAAAAATTCATAGGGCAATGCTCCACAGCTGCGGGATGGCTCATTTTTAGCCAGTTCAGCTGAAATGGCTTAGGGTTTGAAGCGGGAGTGCAAGTCATGCCTTGAACTGTGATGAATGATGAAAATGCAAAGTATCCCTACTGTTCACAAGTTTCAAATATGGTCAAGAACCAAAAAAACACCACCAACAATACGTGGGATTGAAGCATATTCGCAATTACTATTTACACGCACGAGCATTACTCAGGGTTTGAGTGCAGGCTAGCCTAAGAGATGGGCGCTGGTACTTCCCCCATAAGAGCGCTGTACATCCGCACCACCGCCTGTGCATACAGTGCGTCGGCGGTGCTGCCCGACTCCCCCTGGAAGGAAGGAAGGGCTTTAAGCTCCTCCAACCTGATGCTTGCGTCGAGGGCGGCGATTGTGCTCTGCTCCTTCAAAGCAATGACGAGCTTCTGTGCCTCTACCCCGGCCGCTCTTTGCCTGTCAGGTACCAGCCTTGGCTGTCCCACAGGCACTCCTGGTGTACCTTGGGCGTCCAACGCCACGGGCATCGGCTGCTGCGATGAGCCCTGAAGACCTCGGAGAGGGCCAGCTTGGCCTCCGGGCATCAAAGCCTGCGAAAGCCCCATTAGAGATGGTCAGTAGTGTGCCAGGTTTCGGAACTGCGAGGGACATATATATATAAAAAAAACAATACAAAACTTTATATTCTAAAGAAGAAGGAAACCTTACCGAGATGAGCTGCATGGCGATCTCCTGGGTGTACTTCTCGCTGTTCCTATGGTTTTCCCGTTCGATGGCCATCTGCTCCTTCAGATCCTGGACGGCTTTCTTTGACTGTTCGCTGATGGCGTTTTTGAACGTGTCCATCGTCTTGTTGGAAGCCTCGGAGAGTTGCTGCTGAGCAACGACGTGTTTGTCCGTCAGCTGCACCTGATGCTGCAGGTGCTTGTTCTCAATGGCATCTTGCCTTTGCAACAGCGCTGCTTGGAGCTCCTTGGCCTCCTGGTTGCGTTCGTCCTGGTCTTTGCGCAATTCCTGCTCCCGAAGCCTTGCTTGCTTCCCCTACCTGCTCCTCCAAGGCCTTCTTACTCTCCAACTTCGACTCCTCCAGAGCCTTCTGAAGGCGCTCGTTTTCCTTGGCAAGGTTGGCAACCTCAATCTGGGACTGGTCACGAGCACGTTTCAACTCTTCAAGGTTTTGTCTGTCGGCGTCGGAGTCGGTGTTCCTGGCAGTAGCGTTCCGCACGCTTTCGGACGTCAGCCTCAAGAACAGGTCCGCCATGTACTTCTTCATCTTGGCATCCTGTGAGCATGTGCAGGTTTGTCAGTCAACAGTCTGATCAAAACTTAATCAATACACCAAAATAGGGAAAAGGGGGCCATAAGTACCATGTCCTGGACCTTCTCCTTTTTGGAAAGAGGTCTGTCTCGCCGCTTTGGGAGGTCATCCTCTTCCTCAGACTGGCTTTCTTGAACGATGCTCTGAGAAGGCTCCTGCACTTCGGTTTGCACCCCAAAGGAACCGTGCAGTACTTCTTCAAGTTCCAACTCAGGCTCGTTGGTCTTTTCGCTGTCCGTAAGGTCCAGTTTCTGCCGTAAGGTCACCGGCGGCCGACAAGAGGAAGTCCGTTTCCTTTTGGTATCTGCTGCTGGCTTTGGTGGCGATGACAGCTTTCGTTTCCTCGTGCCACTGCCCAAATCATCGCCAACAGCTCCGCTTGCACCCTTCCCCTTGGCCTCGCCAACAGCTCCGCTTGCACCCTTCCCCTTGGCCTCGCCAACAGCTCCACTTGCACCCTTCCCCTTGGCCTTGGAAACTGCTTTCCGATTCCCCTTCGGGTTCTTGCTACCTTCACCTGCATGGTTGCCGGGTACTTTCTGCTTCGCGTAAGGAGTACTGTCCGAGAGCTGCAACGGTGCACCACTTGACATGACATATGCCGTCACCGTCCCCACCAAACGGAAGGTGAGCCCCGCTGAGAAGTTGGAGGAGGCGAGAGTCCAGTAGTTGGTGTCGCCAACCTTTGCCGCTGTCCTCGCCCCACCTGGCTGCTCCGAGCGCCTCTGCTCCTCGGCCGCGATCTTTTCCCAGGCAAAAGCCAATACCTGCTTAAAGCCTTGATACCTCTCGGCCTCCTCGGCTATTTCCCCATCGGCAAAGGGCAGCTTCGTGGGTAACGTTTTGAGGTCGCCGTCTGCATAATCGGGCAGGCGGATGTCGTGGGCGTAGACCTTGTTGCTCTGCAGCTGAAGAAACGGGTATCTGTCGCAAAAGTGCTCCTCCCGCTTGAGCGTGACATGTCGGTTCTGAAGGAGAGGGGTTTGAAACATGACGTATTCGGCCGTGTTCCCGTCATGCTTCTCGCTCAACAAAGTGGCATGCCACTGACCCGAGCTGCCTTGGCTCAAGTTGGCGCAAACGAACCGGATTGTGGCGCCGTGTAGATCAAGACCAGCCTCCTGCCCAAGGTCCATCACTGTTTCTACTTGCATGCCCTGTACCAAGGGCATGCGATACGTAAGTTTCTTCTCCCGGGTGAACTGTGCCTCGAGGTAGACGTACACCTGTAGAAGCCACCATTTCGAACTAAATAAAAGTTACAGGCCAAATAAAAGCAAACAAAGTGATTTTCAAAGGCAGGCCGGTCGCTTACCGGCTGTTTCCCGTTCACCAAACGAGGCACCAACTCCGTTCGCGCGTTCTTGACGTTGGTACGATGCACGTTCGAAGTATCTTCCTGCGCCATCTCGTCGAAGGACAGATATTCGGGGTCATCCGCAGATGGACCCCGTACGACTTGAAAGTCGACCGCTGCTCGAACATCTTCATCCTCACGGAAGACGAAGGTGATGTCCTTGACGTCCCCGTGCTGGCAGGTGAGGTACGCGATTGCATCCCCAAACGTGCGGAACACACCTGGATTGCCTGGTTTTCGTAGGTTGAAGATTACCACGCGATCCGCAACCGCATGCCCGGACGCAGGAGGCCTCCAGATCTGCTTGAGCCACGCCAGTCCCACTAACAGAGGCAACCCTAGGCTGTTGACCTCCTCAAACTCAAGCAGAAACAATTTTCTACCCTCCCTTGCCTTCGACCTAGGCTGCTCCAAGCCGTCATCCTCGTCGACCTGGTGGGGTGTGTCCACGATGACGCGGTTGTCCTCCTCCCCGGGTTGGGGCCCGTACCGCTCCTGGCACAACGTCAGCATATTACTGACGATGTTTTTTTCGTCCGCCTTGTATAGTTCGCTTTCAAAAACATTATACTTGGACCCGTCCTCCAAGCATTTCAGCAGGAGCTCTTTCCCACAGCCATTTTCCAGCCCGAAGTCTGCATGTATGATTACGGGCTTGCCGTCCCCATCCTTCAGACCGCCCTGGTCCAAGCACTGCCCCAAAAGCACGTACTCCCACCCATCAGCCGTGACCTTCACCAGCTCCTGGCAGGTGATCAGACCCAGCGAAACAAGGTCCACGCTGAACGCATCTAATTCAGCGTGGACCTGCAACTGATCCAAGGGGTTGCCGTCCTCCTCGTAAGGCAACAAATTCTCTGCGGCTTCCACCTCTTCTGCGAGGTTTTGCGCCGCATGTGCTTCTTCTGCTGTAACCGGAAGATCGGGTGCTTTTTTTGCGGGGGCATTATCGGATCCATCGGAGGCATCATCAACACAATATTCCTCCATTTTTTCAGTTACCCTTAAAATTGAGTCATCTGTAAAAAGCTTAGTCTCTAGAATGTGTTTCCACAAGGGGCCTTTCAATCCATAGTTATCCCATGTTAGAATAATCTCGCTCACATCTGCCGCTAAGTCATAAGGAACGATACACTTGCCCTCGTTTTTGAGCTTTTTTTCTAATATCTTCTCCAAATCGGGAAGGGCCCTATCCAACAGTTCTTGTACGGAAGCTAAACCCATTATTCTTGAACACGAAAGCGCAGAATATAAAGTGAAATCTTGCGGTTTTTCGTCACCGGTACCCAGACAATAAATTGTTTAAAAACTACCTGGGCACCGGTGACGAAAAACCGCAAGATTGTGTCAAGGTGGTAACAATCTACCAAAGTCCTCGACGAATTCTGAGAATTCGTCGAGCGGGGCCCCAGCGCCCGTGACGAATTCTGAGAATTCGTCGAGCGGGGCCCCAGCGCCCGTGACGAATTCTGAGAATTCGTCGAGCGGGGCCCCAGCGCCCGTGACGAATTCTGAGAATTCGTCGAGCGGGGCCCCAGCGCCCGTGACGAATTCTGAGAATTCGTCGAGCGGGGCATCAGCGCCCGTGACGAATTCTGAGAATTCGTCGAGCGGGGCCCCAGCGCCCGTGACGAATTCTGAGAATTCGTCGAGCGGGGCCCCAGCGCCCGTGACGAATTCTGAGAATTCGTCGAGCGGGGCCCCAGCGCCCGTGACGAATTCTGAGAATTCGTCGAGCGGGGCATCAGCGCCCGTGACGAATTCTGAGAATTCGTCGAGCGGGGCCCCAGCGCCCGTGACGAATTCTGAGAATTCGTCGAGCGGGGCCCCAGCGCCCGTGACGAATTCTGAGAATTCGTCGAGCGGGGCCCCAGCGCCCGTGACGAATTCTGAGAATTCGTCGAGCGGGGCATCAGCGCCCGTGACGAATTCTGAGAATTCGTCGAGCGGGGCCCCAGAGCCCGTGACGAATTCTGAGAATTCGTCGAGCGGGGCCCCAGCGCCCGTGACGAATTCTGAGAATTCGTCGAGGGCCCTCGACGAATTCTCAGAATTCGTCAAGGGCTCTGGGGCCCTGAAAGAATTCCTGAACAATTCGTCACCAATGTCACGAAACAGAAACACCTAAAGCGGTTTACCCGACTCGGGTAAGTATTTTTTGTTCTGCTCAAAACATGGAGTCCCGCAAAAAGAGACCCTCCAGAAAGCAGCTTGACAAAAAACAGCGAAACAATATCGCCACGTTTTGCTCGGCTGAATATTCATGCGGATGCTCTGAGAGATGCGATCGTCAGTTTGCGTACGCTTCCTACGAAAGAAACTACAGTAGAAACTCTATTACTTTTTTAATTATATAACGAATTTCTTTAAAAAATCGCTGTAAAGATAAATTTCGAATTAATTATTGAAATATTACAGGTAGGCGTGAAAAGATAAAAGATGAGCCAAAAATTAAATATTGGATCTCGTCTTTTTACAGCTGGTAAACGTAGAGATAAAGTACGCATTTAATTCTGCGCCTCGGACGGACGTGGCTGGGCAAAAAATGGTAAAGCGAAAAACAAACTCGGTACACGCTAAAAGATTGCTGCAAGCGCCATTTTCGAAATATCTTGCACGCATATACGGCTCCGTACGCGGGCTCCGGCCAGGCACGCGCGTTTCGCTATCCCCCGCTAAGGCGTGATGTACCGACAGGGTCCCGACAAGGTGGGTATGTTCCTAACCATTTTCGACCATGCTGAATCCGATGACGACGTCCGTTTAGATTGACGACGACCGATTAGAGCCGTATAGGGCCCCACGCCGTGCTCAAGGTGGGCCTAGGCAAATCCACCTGAGCGCAGACACACCGTTACGTCGGCGGTGATGCTTAAAAAATCAAGCACGTTTTGGTAACACCAAGATATCAATGCAGGAATTTCGGGGCCGCTATCGACTAGTAATTCTATAACGATTGGATCGACCAATTTTAGATCTGGTCGTTATAGAGTTGTCGATGAGGCAGTTTGTTTTATCCGGACAAGGGCCGATCAAGACAAACAAACACCACAATATTTAACGCGGTAACCGCATTTCAAGGCTTGCAAAGATAATAATAAAGTTCGAAACTAAATAATTGAAATGGCGGAGCTCAAAGATAAAGATAAGGATAAATTTCCAAAATATATAATTAATGTGTCCCAAAAAGTTTTGCATTTCAATTAGTTTTTCACTTGCACGAAAAACAATAAAAAACAATAAAGTTTCTACTGTATAATCATAAGAATCTTCTATCTCAGAGAGAGCTCACTTCTGTGCTGACTTCCACTATTGCTGATGCAGTCGTGCGGGACTCTAAAACAGGAGAGCGTTGCATCCCTTGTATCAGCACCCCGTTCAAGTTCGGTGACAAGAGGGTATGCGCTGTCACTTTCCGCAACTTATGGGGCTTGCCACGTGCTACATTCTTTCGGTATCAGAAGGCTGCCCTAGCAGTGGGGGGCATGATTCCGAAGACGACGGTTTTTCAAGAGAAAAAGATCCCCAAAACGCCGTTCGGTCCTTGTTACGACGCTTTTAAGGACTGGGCTATGGTTCACATGTTAAAAGGTCTTCCACAGGACATGCCAACCAATGGGTCGCTACAGATCAAGCCGCTGGATTACGACGCCGAGTATATTAATTACCGACGCCTGGTGGCGGAACCGGTCCTTGTCGTGAATAAGACCTTCCGGAAATACTGCAGGCACTTGGTCAAGAACGAATTGAAAATCCGTATTCGGAAGAAGGGCGAAGTGTCAGGCATGTGTTCGATCTGCGACAACCTTGACGCGCGTTGGGCTAAGTTGCAGGCTTCCGACCCAGACCATGACGCTTGGAAGGAGTTGACTAACCTGAAGGAATCACACAGCGACACGCACAAGTATCAACGCAACTGCTACGACGCACGCAGGAGAGAAAGCGCTGATCCTCTTGGGGAGATCGACTCCATCGCCCTTGACGGGGCGGCAAACAAGAATACCGTGGTGCCTCACGCCCCTCATCAAGTGAAACACATCAACGAGAAGAAACCGAATTTCTTCAACTTGCATCTGCAGCTCACTATACTACATGGTAGCATGTTGCTCTTCAATCTGAGTTTTCCTTGGAGCCAACCCAAAGGCGCGAACATGATGCTGACTTCCTTTACCAACCTGCTTGTGCTCCTGGCTAATGGGCATAGTGGCAAACGGTTCTCCAGGAAGACGTTGCATCTTCAAGTTGACGGAGGCTCTGAAAACTGGAATCGCTACACGTTCGGCTTTTGCGCCCTGCTGGTTCATTATGGCATCTACCACAACCTCGTGTTGCATCGCCTGATGGTTGGACACACCCACAACGATGTTGATGGCTGGTTCGGTTTGATGAAGATGTACATATTCGGTAAGGATGCTACAAAAGCAGGCCGGTGGCTCGTCTTACTCGAAGACTATATCAGCTGGCTTGAATCGTGGCCGGTAAATAAGTTCTTGAAGCTGGTACAAGTTCAGGGTCAGCAGCTGGACTTCAAAAAGTGGTTGAAGCCGCATCTGAACTGGAACCTCACGGGATATGGAGGTATGGTGCGCGACGTGCGTTACGTGGAATTCCAAAAGGACGAGCATGGCGTAGTTCGCATGAAGTACAAAGGGGGGGACCATATTAAGCCATGTCTTCCCAAAGGCGTAGACGAGGACTTGACCAAAGGTCTGGAAGTAATGAACAGCTATCCCGACATTGACAGCTCTCCACCCTTGCAGGAAGTGCAGCCGCTTCCAGCGACGGAGGAGGCAGACACCCTGAATGCGTTTCAGCGGCTATGTGATCATGGTGTCGACCGTATCTCTCATGAGCAACAAGAACATATATGTGGGTATTTTCCTTTACCACAGAAAGCTTCCGACTACGACACCTGGAAGGGCCCGAAGTTTGATCAGCAGCAACTCTTGGACTTGAAGTTGCTGCTGAGCAACGCTTGGCACCAGAACACGACCGGGGCGTCCGACCCCGCAACAACTGAACCTCAACCAGAGTTGGAGACCATTGCCGACGGCAGAAATGTGATGGTCAAGGATCTGCCAGTGGACATTCCCAAAATAACGAAAAGATGTGAGCAAGAAGCACGTCGAGTTGAAGATATTTCTTTCTGGTGAGTTCTACAATAGTCACTTCCTTTAATTAGTACATGATATGAACCGCCATCAAGCACGCTGCCCATTGACTGACCAAAGCGTTCCTCATTCTGTTCCTTATTATTCAGGTACAATAAGGGCGAGCTTAAGGCGGTGTTGCAGCATATGGGGCTCGACGGTGCGGGGCTGGCTGCAGAGTTGGCCCCACGTTTGTTCAATGCGACCGCCGCAGCGCGCAAGGAACATCAGGAAAAGGGGCGTCGCGGTCAGCGTTCAAATGCAGGAAGCGCGAGACCGGTTTCCGACGACAACGGAGGTGAAGGTCGAGGCAAGGGACGTGGGGGGAGAACAACTGGCCCCGACGGTCAAGCTGCAGTTGCTGAAGCAGGTGCAGGGAAAGGTCGAGGCAAGGGACGTGGGGGGAAAAACCGCCCCCGACGGTCAAGCCGCAGTGCTGGAAGCAGGTGCAAGGAAAGGTCGTGGCAAAGGACGTGGGGGGAGATCAACTGTCCCCAACAGTCAAGCTGCAGTTGGGAGAGGTGCCGGCATGCGCGCTAATGCTGCCGCTGGCATTAAGCGTGTATACCCATCGTCCCCTCCTTCCTCCCCTGTCCAAGACAGTGTCAAGACTCGCAAAGTTGGGCAGGCGGAAGCAGGTGATCCTAAACGACCACGAGGTTCTCCCCCTACGACAGCGTCTCCCACCTTTTCCCCTCCTCAACGGAAGGCTAGGACACGTTCTGCCAACAATGGCCGCTGTCTATTTCAGGAATCGCCCGAGAAGAGTGAGTCGGACTCGTATGACGACATGCCTTTACTTCAGCGAGCAGCAAGGCCCGTAACTGCTCCAGCAGTTTCTGTGAAGTCGGACTCATCAGACGAGGACGACATGCCGTTGGCGCAACGTGCTGTGGCTCGTTTCCTCCCGGCAGACTACACCTTCGAAATGATAACTGCAGTTCCAAAAACGTTTGCTGTCACCGCTGCAGGTGAAAACAACCCCGCCGACGAGTGCTGGTTTACGGTTCCACTTGCACGTGGGAAGGTTTCACTTCCCATGCACTATGTTGAGGTCTTGGACTTGGATTTGGAGAAACGTTTGGTACACTGGCAGTTCTGGATTCCACGCGCTGCGAACCTTACGCCGGCCTCCAAGCGCAAGCTGCGCACTTTCAAGAACACGGACTTGCTGTTTATCGCAGACGCTTTCAGGCGCGGAGGAGTTCGGCACAGGGCGTGGCATCCCTTCAACCCTGCGGAAATGCTGACTTGCTGGGATGAGCGCATCTGTCCGCCCGAGGGCGGTATGCCTTCAGGTCCTGAAAAGGAAGAGCTTTTAAAGACTATTGCCGACAACCTGTTCTCTGAGTAGAATCTGTTTTACAAGTTTGTTTACCCTGAACATGGCGTCCTTCTTTTTACAGATCTTCCTACCATGTGTATACTGTTTCAATCCCAGCTCGCTAGAGCGGTTTCTTTGTATGATATAAGGAAATACAAACTCGAAACGGTGACAACGCGCCGTGTAACTCTTGAGTATGTTGCTTAACTTCACATGGACAATTCCAGCGCTCAGGGTTTTCAGGGTTTGAGGGGTAAAATGACCAAAACGGTCACCAAAATTATGCATCCAACTATTCCTGTGTGCAACTTGCGATTGTGGACTTGTAACCAAGTTCAAACCCATCAAAATAACGTAACAACTGTGCTTTAAACTCCTGCAATATAGTTCACCACCCAATTTCCAGGGTTATTTCCCATACGACTGGCCCCGTAATGATATTTCCCCATCTTAGGGTGGTCGAAATTGAAAAAATCCGTTGTTTTCCAAGGAGTTCTTATTGTTATGCGTCAAGCATATGTAAAGTATATTGGAAATACATACTTGAAAAAGTTTTTGGGATTTTTCGTCGAGAATCGTATTTTTGGTGATTTTTCTGAGTTCGCGTGGCAGAAAAACACACTAAATCGTCAAAAAACATCAAATTTCTCAAAATTTGCATTCGAGAATGTTATTTTTTGTTCAAGTGCATCAAATGTGTGTAAATTCCACAAAAAAAAATGACCCCAAAAAAATGAGACTGGAATGAGACTGGGGCCAGTCTCATTCCGGCGATTCCGTCGTTTGAGGGCTAGTCACCGGGGAGGTGTCTTGGCGCAAGCGCGTGTGAGGCGTGTCTGGTTGTGGCTGCTACTGAGGGGTGGTCACCGGGGAGGTGTCCTGGCGCCAACGCCAAAGGCATGTCTGGCGGTGGCTGCTGCTAATGCGTGGTCACCGGGGAGGTGTCCTGGCGCCAACGCCAATGAAGCGTGTATCGCGGTGTCTGCCGCCGAGAGCTAGTGGAGCTGAGGGGCGGTTGTGCCCCCCCCTCGAGCAATACATTTTTGAGGTCACACATGATCATGCGCCATGTGGATGGCATGATGAGTATGCGTATATATTTGCGTGTTTGCATGGAGGGATAGCCTCACCGACGGTGATTCAATTCAGCAAAGCAATCTTCCACGTCCTTGATAGACTTGCCGTTTATAAGGTCTCGCTCCATCTGTAGAACGCCATGATAGTCAAGACGCCATGATAGTCAAACTTGACTTTAGGATATAAGATATGTGTTGATCATCATGAAAACAAATGAATGGAATAAAGACATGTGCCGTACCATATCCACATCGGTTCTCGCCATCGCGCCCCCGGAGGTGCAAACAAAGGGAAGTTGTTCACGTATTATCACAGGGAGTGCCTGAATTACATCGTCGTCATAGCAATTGAATTTTCGATTTTTTTCTCCATTAGAGGGGCACTTCTTACATTTATATCTCCTACCATACAAGAAAAAAGTCCCTTGGGTAGATGCGACCCGGCGCAATCCATCACACCAACCGTCATGACGAACCCGATCACAAGACTTGCAATCAGGACACTGCATCCGGGGGACTAGATGATGCCAAAAGGTCTCGTACACCAAGAATGCCACCGTGGCAAAGCCCTTACTGAAATGAGCCTTGATGTCCGTGGCGTTTCCTGCGATACATTACCGATGATTGAGAAATGTAAAATTGTATGTATTATATATCATTATTATCACAACTCATACGCGAAAGGGAGGTATGGTGCATCGCACTCACGTGATGTAGCGCTGTGACTAGCCGTATTAATCCCACTATTGTAGAATGTTGGATTAGGTGACCTTCTGATAAAGTCTGGCCACCGATCACGATCCAATGCAAATGGAGGTGCATTTCCGACACTGCACGTAGGAATGGTCTCAGCCTCTTGCTTGGCCCATTCGAATAGGGCATGCCCGCCCCAAGCTCCTTGGGGTGTTCTTGGAGGCCCCGATTTATAACTCTGGTCTCCTCCACACTTTGCCATAAAGGAGGGATCAAAAGGGCCTGCGAGTCGAGTGCACAACGTGAATAATATTGCAAAGCCCTTTCCAATAAGATTGATAAGTAAACAATTACCAACCCCCCCGCCCCCCCAATAACTCTGAAACTTTAGTGCTCCCCCCCC
>LGRX02020482.1:0-26399 GCA_001247695.2 Cymbomonas tetramitiformis
GTGAAGGCTTATAATTTTTTTTCTAAGTTCATGTATTTTGATCGGCTTTTGAACGCCTGGCCAAAGGAAACGAAGCTTTCTGGACCTGCAATGGTTGCTCGTTACGGCACGCTCGACGAAGACTACAACCAAACCTTTTTCAAGAAGCTCATCTCCGTTCACAGACTTTTAAGTGAGGACCAGCGACTGCTTGATTTGGTTGAGAAGAACTGCGAGGAGCTTGGAAGTCACAGTCCTTTCGGGTTTGCTAGTTTGTATTCAAACAAGGAGCTTGGGGATTTGTCGCTGGAAAACAAGGTATAACTGGCGCAAGAAAAATATTCCTTACCTTATATTTGTTTCCGTTTCAAGTATTGTTGACATCGATGACAACTGCGTTCATGTATTCCCGGTTTCGGCATGCAGAACAGGTAGAACTTAAAGCATGGCATGTTGTGGTAACTTGTCAGGTGAAAGCCTTTCAGGCTGTGTGCAAGAACGTGACCTACTTCAAGCACGGAGAAGATTCTGAAAAAGGACACTGGCTGCAGACACAAAGCATGAAGGATCACACGCCGGTCATTAAGTCAGCAAGAGGCTTTACTGACTTCTGCACAACCCTTAGAATGAGGGAAAAGATAACGGCAAGACTTGAAGAGCTCGTGAAAGAAACTGGTGTTACTTTCAACCAAGAAAAAGCAGACGAGTTCATGGCTGAAGTCCTTAAAGGATGGTAAGGTTATTTTACCTTCTTCTTTTCCTTTTAACAGTGTGCTTTCTTTGATCAATGTGCTTGAGTGCTCATTGCAAGCTGTTATTATTTATAGCTAACGAAAAAGGTGTGTCTCGCAGCCAAGACAGCTTTTTATTTCCGGTTGACAAAAGCCCATTGCCTTCCAGCCCAGTCGCTTGCCGACTGGAAGAGGACGAAATAAAAAAGGCACTTGCTTTCGTGGAGGGGAAGTTCAAAACCGCTGTTTTCTACAAGGACGACGAAGTGGAGGACATGGACTTGGAGGCCGTCAAAGTTCAAGTTACACCTGCGAAGGAGGTTGAAAAGCATGCAAAAGATGCAGTCTCTGGAGAGAACGTGGCTGAGTCTCAACATGAGGAGCCCTCAGCAGCTAACTCAGACGCACAATTGAAAGCCTGGTTGGAAGGCGACAACGACGCTGAAGGGGGGCAACAACCTGCCAACGAGGACACTTCGCAGCCGGCACACGTAAACTTTGACATGAGCACCTTGCATAAGCCAGAGATGATTGCTGGTACGTGGAGCTTTCAGAAAAACACCTGGTCACATGAAACTTGTTTGTTTTCCGTCATCGATGACGAAGTTTTTCGTCATCGATGACGAAGTTTAGGCAGTACGTTACGATGCTTTTTTAAGTTTTTTCACGTGCACACATGACTTACATTTACTAATCAAGACTGAACAAACTTTGATCAAACTTTGTTCTTCTCGCAGAAAGCTTTATTCTCATCGCAGATGTAAAGCATGCAGAGGATGAGCACGAAGAAGCAAAGAAGACCGTGAAGAAGTTAAATAAGGTAATGCAGAAATACGTGATCGACAACGTCCAAGCGATGAACTTAGACGACGAGACCGGAGTTGCGGTAAGGGCAGAGTTGAAGAGGAAAAAGGACGAGATCGATGTACTGACCACGGATCGTAAGAGGAAGAAGGAGCGGAGGTTATCTCTTGCGGCGGAGTTGGAATCAGTCCAGCAGAAGCTAGAGATGCCATCGCCAGAGAAAGAATCCGTACTACCTGAGTTGCCACCTATACTGGTACCCATTCCAGAAGCTTCAGAATCACGGCAAGCAACACCGGTGAGTTGTTGAACATGTAATGTAAAGTTTTAGCAGTTGCTTTTGTTAACATTGATGAAGACTTTCTTAAACAGAATATTTTTGTTTCAGGCCCCCAAACAATCACCCGAGGTTCCAAACCAGCCGGGTTTCTTTTACGGTAGCCCGTGGGACCCAGTGAAATGTTACGAAGCACTGAGTGGTGATGACAAAAACCTCAACTTCAAGACGGAAAAGAAGCTGACCAAGCGAGATGGTTCTACGTGGGACGCCCGAAAGCCTGGGGTGAAGGAGATTGAGTTCCTGGAGTTCCTGGTTGCTAACCCGTTGGAGGGAAAGCCTATTGGCTACAGTCGTAGTGACATCTATGTATCTTGTCAAGAAAAGATGTCCAAGGCCTTAAACCTTATCTACTACAAAGCGACCGTGGTCGCCATCGGTGCTGAGAAGACCAAGTGCTGGGTTTTTCAGAGTGAGATTCTCACGTACGCAGGAGTACCCGCGGTGACATTGGCGTGTTGTGACGCGGTGAAAGCAACGAAGCAGCTGCTGTCTGTGTTCTTTGAGGGGGTTGGTGTGGCCGCGGTCATCACGGACGTTCCTTGGGGAAGCAGTGAAAAAGCCGGGTACCCAACTGACATCGACTGGAAGGTGGCAACGAAGGCAATCTTTGGTTCAGTGGCCGATAACAATGGTAGCATGGACAAGTACGAGAAAGCTGTGGACCTAGGCGGGCCGGACGGAGACACCGTGTTCACGGTGATGGGCACACTTGAAGTGCTTCAAGAAATAGAAGAAGAATCGAAGAACTGCAATCTCAGTGGGTTTGTGAACCTTCCCGGTATGATGTCTTCTGTATTATTTCGGTAGTATAGCATATCTGAAAATATCGTCATCGATGACAATATGAGACTCATATTTACTTAGTTATTTCGTGTTTGAAATATTTTGTTCAGTATTTTTCGTCATCGATGACGAAGTTGTTGTCACTGTCTGCAGGTTGCATTACATATTCCAAGCTGAGGCTTGCTGAGGTTAGGAGCAATACTCCGTGCTCCTCTGGAATCTGGTACACATGCCTGGCAAGAACGCCGTCTAAAGTCGTGTGTGATTGGAAAGCTTTCTTTACACCTCAAGTTTCAGATCGGCACAAATACATTCTCACCCGTAAGTACAAGTACGACGTTCTGTCGACTTCGTTTACCGGGAACATCATTACTTGCCCGTCGAACGAGGAGAAGGCAACGTTGCTGCGCAACTTGTTAGACGCGGTGAAGGAAAGCGTTCGGGAGGAGCGTGGAGAAGATGTGGCGCCGGGCGACGATGACGAGAAGGTGCGGGAGGATTTCATGGTAGCTGAGGACCTGCTTGACGATGAGTTCACACGTATGAACAAGGCTTTCAAGCAGCCGGTGTCATCAACCACGGTGAAACATAACTGCTCACTGACTGGCTGCCAAGCGTTTAAGCAAGAAAAGTGTGAGAGGTCTGGAAAGGCTTTGGTTTACGGACAGAAAGACCCAAATATGATGAATATGCTTGTGCAGCGGTACACGTACTTGCCAGGGCAGCTCGTGATGGATCCGTTCATGGGAACCGGTATGTTCTGCTTTCCTAATCGACTTGCATGCCGGCTTGGATTGTGATGAAAGGAGTTTGCATGTGGAACAAGTTCCCGTTTGCAATGTCGGCTAGACGTATTGTGTTTTCCAAAGTTCAGTCATTCTTATTGTTCGGCATGTGCGCCTGCTGGAAACTTTGTCATCGATGACGGTTGTCATCGATGACGGTTGTCAAATATCCTGAGTGTAGTCGAAGTTTGTGTATACGGGGAGCACAGGAATTGGAGCCTTACACGCCAGACGTGCGTTCTTTGGCATGGAGATCCAACAAGAGACCTTTTGTCAGGCGATGTTGATGATATCTTCAAGTCTGGCGGGCATGTCACTTGAGGGATAAGTGTTAGACTCGACCTGTTATTTGTTCAGTTAGGTGAAGAGAAAATTGTACTTTCACAAATAAATAGAAGGGAACCTGAAGTTTAACTTTTTTAGGTATGTGCTGTCATCGATGACGGGGAAAGTAACTTCGGCTAAAAGTGTTTTCTGACAAATAAATAGAAGTGATTTTGTAGTATAACTTCTTTGGTATTTCCTGTCATCGATGACGGGGGAAGTAATCTTGGTCGCCGTGTTATTCCTATAACAAAAACGGTTGCACTGTCATCGATGACGGGGGAGGTCCCTGTTATATAATCTTTTGATGGTTGATTCGTGTCCGTTATTTCTGGGCTGTGGTTGTGTTGTCATCGATGTCGAATAGAGTCCTAGTTGTATTCTTTTGCCAGGCAAAATGGGAACTTGTATTTTCACTTATATTTATGCAGGTTTGTAAACATGCACGGTTGCAGTATTAAAAAACACCAACATTTTTGAAGAGAGACGCGTCGTAGTATTATCACTTGTAGTTTTTCACCTGAATTGCATTTTGACTTTAGCGGGGACGATACGTCTCGGTGCAATTTTTCAGAAAAGGATACCAAAGTGTATTTTCAGTGTTTTTGGGGCCCGTTGTGTAAGTTCACTTGTCGGGGAGGGGGGTGCGGGGATATTCCGGAAGAAGGACGCGTCATTGTATTTTCACTTGTTGTTTGTCACCTGAATTGGATTTGGACTTGAGCAGGGACGATACGTCTCGGTGCATTTTTTACCAAAAGGAGACCAAAGTGTATTTTCAGTATTTCCGGGGCCCGTTGTGTAATTTCACTTGTTGGGGCGGGGGGTGCGGTGATATTCCGGAAGAAGGACGCGTCATTGTATTTTCAGTTGTTGTTTTTCAACTGATTTGCATTTTCACTTTATCGGGGAGGTGACGTTGCATTTTTTACGAAAAGTAGACCAAAGTGTATTTTCAGTATTTTCGGGGCCCGTTGTGGAATTTCACTTGTCAGGGAGGGGGGGTGCGGCGATATTCCGGAAGAGGGACGCGTTGTTGAATTTTCACATGAAAATAATTCGAGGACCGTTTTGTATTTTCACTGGGTGAAATACCCATTTCCCCATTCGCCCATTCACCCATTCACCCATTCTTTGCGCGACGCCTTGAATGGAGGTTTGCCCAAGTGTCGGTCCATTAACAGCATCACCTTGGCAGGAGACCAAGGGATGTCTAAAGGGCAAACGAAGTACAGCAATGGAACCCTGCAACGTCACCAAACAGTTTCAAACGAGTATACAAACACAGTTGTAAGTTAAACGAGTGTTGGTGAAGGGTTTACCTGTCGAAAAGTAACGCTCTTAGTCCTAGGTCTTCAAGCCGTGATTTAAGCTGCTTGACTTCCACGTGCGGGTCTTTGTGAGGAGTATATTTTGAACTCTTGCTTCCACTTACCACCTCCCTAAGGGTACGACTGTCCTGCACCGCCTCTGCAATGTTCAGCACGTCTTCCAAGGTGGTGTTTTCTTGACCAGTTAACATCTTGTTGAAGATGTTCGCTGTTGCCCCAATCCGTAATTTTTCGTGGTTAAGCTCTCCAAAACCAGGAATAGCAGCATCGATCGCAGCTTTAGTAACTTCTGTCGGTGTTTGCTTTGCTTTCTTACTCAAAGCAGTGCAAGTGTGAGACCCTTCATGCTTGAAATAAAGAAGGGTTCCTCCTTCAGGAAGGTCTCCTCGTGCGAGTAGGAGTTTGGCTGCACAAACAGTGAGAGTCGTTTGTCCAGTGCACTTTTCGCAAACAGGCGTCTCAAACGGCTCGCGCCTCTTATTTACCCCGACGACATGCTTAACCTGGAAAATATTTCAAAGAGTCAAATAATAATAGAATTGCCACAAATAAAGTTGACAAGCCAAGTAGTGTAATTAACGCACCTCTTGCACGTACTTCTTACCGAATATCTTTAAATAGTCACAGTCCGGGTTGTTACAAACGGCGTCACCAAGACAGAAAGCTTTTCTTACGGTGACCTTTGCCTTCAAAGCAGTCCATTTACTTGAAACTTTTGTACAAGTCCATTTCGTAAAGTGTGACCACGACCGATTTACACGAAAATATGGTAGGGTACCAAGTGCGGTTCCACGACAATCACTGGAAGCAGTTTTGTCAAGGTGTGCCCCGTAGCTGACTTCGCCATCAACATCAGCTGGGATCTGCTTTGTGAATAAACACCCAGGAGGAAATGTGTCTGCGTACTTAAAAGAACTCTCCTCAAGGTTTACAACTGGTGTTTTCATCAATGAACTTGGAGAGATCATTGTGTGAGGTGAGGGAGGCTCTGGAGAATCTGTTAGATTTATGACTTCAGTTCTAGGCGAACCTTCCGGAGTTCCAACTGGCGAACAAGTCTTTTCGGCTACAAACTCGTTTTCTGGAGTAGCTTCAGGTGAACTGTCCTTTTCGGCTACAAACTCGTTTTCGACAGAATCGTTTTCCTCGTCAGGTAAACAACCAAAAACAACGTAACCGTAAGAAGGGTCAACCCTGTAAAGGTCTTCGTCACTTTCAAATTCGTTTCGAGCTGATTTAGACAAAGCTAAGCCGGACTTTGGGTCGAATCCAAAAGCGGCGCAAACCTCTTCATGAATTACAAAAAGTGCACCAAGAACCTTAACAGTTCGAACAGAACGACACCAACACTCGCCATTTGGGTTGTCCCAAAAGAAATCAACGAACTGTGTTTCCTCGTTCATCTTCAAATCGTTCACAACTATTTTGAAGAAATAAGTGTTGAAGAAGTTATTTAAGGTTGTTTTGAATTTACCGTAAAACTAGTTGCGCACTAAATAAACAGCGCAAATGCGCGCGCGCGCTAAAGAAAGCGGTGAAGCCAACATTAAATTATTTTGAACATATTTCATTAAGCATAATATTTTATATAAATCTAAGAACGGTAAGTTTATCTGTAATCGACGACGGAAATATTTTGTTTAGCACATTTATCAAGTTGAATTAGGGTGTTATAAAGTTTTGTGTCATCGATGACGGAAAACTTCGAGTTCTGCACACACTGACCTCCCTAAAACGTCAAGAATAAACACTTACACACTTTTAAAGCAAGAAAATAAGCATATAAAATATATCTGTCCTTAATGACAAAAACTTTTAATATTTAAAAGACTAGACGCTGAATGTAAACTTTACCTACAACTCACAAGTGCATCCAGTACACAAGTGATGAAAACGTGTTGTGCAGAACTCGCAACAAATATAGCGGTAACGACAATCGATCAATTGTTCGACAGTCGACCTGGAGAGCGTAAAGTGGTCACGAATGTTTGCAGGGAAAAATAAAAATAATAAAATAAAAAGAAGTTCAATTTGAGTAAAAATATTTTTTATGTCATCGATGACAGTAATATAACAAAGTGCACATTTTACGACAAGAATCTGTGCTCAAAAAACTTACCGTCCTCGATGACGGAAAGTTTTAATATACCAGAAAACTGGTGGCGAATTACGTAGTCCCCCACTCCTCCATTGTAGAGTCCCCCACTCCCCCATATTTTGCTACCCTTTAAGTTTGCAAATGTGGAGCAAAGCAAGTTATTTTGTCGAACATGCAAAGTTAGAACGCAAGCAAGCTGGTCAAGCAAATAAAACAAGTGAGGCAATTTACTTTCTTTTCGTTTCTAAAATATTATTTTACTCTAATGTTGTTCTCTAGTCAACTAGCACTAGTTCTTCTTCTTCAGACCAATTGGTCCTGCAGATTGGACAGGTGGCGGAAGTTTCACAACTATTTAAGTATTTCTCGAAACAGTTCGTGTGGTAGAATGTTGTCTTGCACCAGCAGCCAAGACCATTCGTAATATTTTCACACTCTTTGATCTCTTCCTGACACACACAGCAAACATCTACTTCTTCTTTTGAACCAGGAAGTAACTTCTCAAGCAGTTCATTAAAAGACAGCTGCGCAAAGTCCCTGCGTTGTTGGTCTCTGTGAAGTAGCTCGGCTCCGTGTGTCAAACACGGAGCGTTCTGAAGAAAAGGAAACATCATGGCCAGAATCTCACTGTCATCTTCGTCGTTAATGTCAGTTGCGTACGCTGCGTGCAAGCTTTCTTGGGTGGAAGACATTTTGTTAAACTTTTACTTCAACAAAAAATGAGATAATGTTTTATTAATAAATAACATTTACGACTAAGTAGCTGAACCCAGTCACAGAGTCACTGTCACCCGCTTCAGTGAAATTTGTGTCACTGAGCGCGCAAAAAAGTGTCACCGCGCGTGCGACGCGTGACGCGTCAGCGAGGTAAAATTTTGGCTAAGTCAAACTGGGTAACAGGCTGTTGTCGTAAATGTTTTAAAATAGTTACTTCCAAAATAATTTTACTGCCTCTAACTTGAGAAGTAAAAAACAGTTCCTTGAATATTTTTGCAACAATGGCTTCAGCTGCTGGGAGAAGGACTCCAATTGTCCAATTGTCTGACGCAAAAAAAAGTAGTACCGACCCAGGCACGATGAGCATCGAGGCGATTTACGCGCGCAGGTTTCTTCGTACTGAGCAACAGTTTTCTTTGAAGGACTGCTCCTTTACGGACAACCCGCGTGGGCACCCTCACAAGGGAGAGGAGTGCATGAAGCGCATTGCGGCGGTTGGGTTCGACCCCACTTGCGACATGCTCATGTACGAGACTCCAGGGAAGCAGTAAGTGTTTTTTCTTTCTCCAATTGAGTTGTTTGTTTTTATTTCTTTCGAGTGTTGTCACTAAAAATACCTTTTGAGCAGGACAAAGTGCATGGCAATTGACGGCCACGGTAGAAACGAAGGCTTCAAGATTGCCTTCAGTCACGGAGCCACTGTTGCAGGCGAACAAGTCCCTCCAGGTGACAAGCGTTTTACGCAGTGTAAAGTTCAGGTACTTTCCTCTTTCTTCGGGTTTCAACTTTATTTTTTTACATGTTTACTTTACATATTTCCGTCATCGATGACGGAAATATCTTATAGGTGCAAAAATACAGGTTAGTTTAGCCAGTGTCTGCTGTTTCCGTCATCGATGACGGAAATATTTTCTTGTACGGTTCTTTTTTTTGTAAGTTTACCGTCATCGATGACGGAAACATGTGCTAAAGGCAAAAATACAGGTTATTTTAGCCAGCGTCTGCTGTTTCCGTCATCGATGACGGAAATATTTTATCTTCACTTCCAGTTGTACACTGTTCTTGTACCAGCGTTTGATTTAACTCGTTGTTTCTTAACAGATATTTTCCAAGGACATTACTCCGCTTGAAATAAACTTTTTGGCTGGCTCTCGCTTGGTTGCTAATGAAAAAGGTTCAAAGACGTACACGTTTTACAGCAAGTTTACGTTCTTCAAACGGCACATGCGGAACTGGCCATCTCTTCACGGTGGCAAGAAGCCAACTGGTCCTGGGATGAAGGCTGAGCTTGGAGCAATTGACAAAGAAGAGTACACCGAGTATTTTTTCAAGAAGCTGATCAACATCTACGACGTGCTGAAGTTGGACCCTCGCTTGGAGCAGTGTGTTGCAACGAACTGTCAAGCACTAGGACAGTACTCACCTTTCGGATTCTCGAGCCTCTACTCTAACGGGCAGTTGGCTAAGCTCTCTTCAGCTCAAAAGGTAAAAACCACTTGTAACATTGTATATTTGTTTCAGGGAAGTTGGTTTCTTACAGTATTTTGCCTTTCAGGTCAAGGTGTTTGAGGAGACTTGTCTCAACGTGGAGTACTGGAAACCTGGGAAAGATGGCGAGCGACCTCAATGGCTACCAAACAAGAAGACGAAAGACCCCTCGGTTCCTGTGATCTCCTCAGCAAGGAAGTTCACAGACCACTGTACAGTCACGAAGTTACGAGAGGATGTCGAGTCTGAGGTGAAAAGCCTTTTAAAGAGGGACAAGCCGACTTACAACGAGACGAGTGCGAACGATTGGTTTGACATGCTTCGAACCGGCAGGTGAACACTTTTGAGTTAACTTCGTGGTATTTTTCACAAAACAAATCTCAAAGTACAACTGCTGTTTCAGGCTGGACAACGATCTGTTCTTGTTCGACAACAAGCCTCCAGCCTCCCACACAGCTTGCAGGATGACGGAGGACGAGATTGCCAAGAAGAAGTCAATGCTGGTCGGGAAGTTCAAGAAGGCAGCTAAGTGGAAGGACCTCAGTAAGACCGTTCTGTCACCAACTCCATCCAACGTGAGCAACTTGGTTTCTGGAACCAACGTCGAGGATGAGGCCGATGACGCTGCTGACAAGAACGACGAAGAAGATGACGCTGACAAGAACGAAGACGAAGATGTTGGTGACAAGAACGACGACGACGAAGAGAACGACGACGACGAAGAGGCCGATCATGACATGGAGAGTCACAAGGGAGACGAAGACGAGCAGGAAGCAGAGTTTGAGGGAGAAGGAGAAGAGGCGCAGACACAGGATCAGCGCGCAGGGCTCTGGACTCCAGAGGGTGGTACTCCAGCTCAGACTCCCACAAAGTCTGACCCGACGGGCGGACGGACCCCACGGGAACCAGAGGAGCCTCGAAGAATCCGTGCGATGCTGGATGCCCCCTACAAGCCTGGCAGTGTAGAGCATCTTCTTGGCGGTGCGTTCCCCTCTTTTTTCTTTTGAAAGATGTTTAACACTTGACATTCGTGCAATCTGAAAGCTCGAGTGTAACTGTTTGTTTGACACACAGACACTCAGGAGCAAGAAGCGATGGTGGAGTTGGCAAGACACACGGTCAGAGTCGCTAGCACAAAGTTCAAGAAGTTGCGAACAAAGCTCCAGCTCAAACATGGCAACACCTGGGCGATGATGCCGAAGGCTGCAAAGAGAAAGTTAAAAGAGTCTCATCTGAATGTTTCGAATGCAAAGCTTCAACGCCAGAAGGTCTTCCAGTCCGTCAGAGAGGCAAGATTGATTGAGGAAAAGCTGCTTGAAAGCGAAGAAGCTGCTGCGAAAGAGGGAACAGAAGGTTCAGGCGCGAAAGACTCCTCAGAAGGTGAAGAAGATTGCGTCGTTGAAGGCGCTTCGGAGCAACAAGAAGACATGGAAGCCGAGCCTGAGGATCTTCTTCGACCTTCATCTGGGAAGGAGGAGGTGCGGCTTTGTCGATCCCACCAAGAAACATGTTGTCAGGGTAGAAGACGAGCAAGATGGGGGAGTGGGGGAGTAGTCCATGTAAATATTGTTTTTTTACTGTACGATTTGAACAGTACCAAAAGACTTCGTCATCGATGACAAAGTGATGTGTTTTTGACTTGGATTGGTACGTTTAATGTGCTTGAGTAAACTGCCTGTCATTGATGCCGGTGACATTACTTTTCATCAATTACACGTGAAGAAATATGCACTCACTACCATCCTCGTCATCGATGACAAGGATATTTTCCAACTGTGAATCGACCTTCAAAAAACACATGGCCTCGCTGTTTTGTCATCGATGACAAGTCGTTTGTGAAAAGTAAATACAAGATTTAAAGATGGTTTTCCTTGCTTTGTTTTGCAGCGATATTTTGGAGGAGAAGGTTTCGTCCTTGGAAGCACTTGGGATCCGAGTTTGGTTAAGCCTACCTCAGACTACGGTTACACTGAGTTTACTCTGCGTAACGCCATTGACCGCGACGGAAACTTGTGGGCCAGTCAAGAAGGGGACGTGCCTACGGAGCTGATGAAGTTCATGGCCGAGAACCCTCTGGAAACTCTGGAGGAGGGATTCTTTGTCACTAAGCTGTACGTTGACGTGCCTGGAACAGGGACGGCCAAGGTCCCCCTACTCGCGTGTACTTTCAGGGACACCTGGAGAACTTCGGCACACGGGCAAACAAGGAGCTGGCTTGGGTGCTACAGAGCGAGATTCTCACGGGCACCGGCATCCCAGCCGTTACTGTGGCCAACTGTGACTGCATGGACAACACCAAGAAGTTGTTGACTGAGTACTTCAACGGAGTGGGCATTGCGGCTGTTATTTCCGATGTTCCCTGGGGTAAAGAGGCCGATGCTGGGTACAACACAACGATTGACTGGAAGGCTTTCATCCCGAACGTGTGCACGGCCATCTCAGACCACTCTTCCTCTCTGTCTGCAGAGGTGAAGACGATTGATCTGGCTGCGGTGCCCAAGACGAAGAACATGAATGGCGAAACTATTTTATGCTTCATCGGGTCCTTGGAAGTTCTGTTGGACATTCACCGTGAGGGAGAGCCGTTTCAGTTCAGTGGGTACAGCAATCTACCTGGTAAGTTGTATTCACATTGTTTTGAGAAGATGTGCCTTCGGTAAGGAAAACAAGAGTTGACTTTTGTTGTTGAACAGGTTTCATCACGCAGACGCGCATGGTGAAGAAGAAGTACCGCATGAACAGCCCAATCTCTTCCGGGCACTACTACACCTGTCTGTCAAAGAGGCCATCGCAGGTGGTGATGGATTGGCGGGAACAATACTTGGTCCAAAGTCCCTACGTGAAAGAGCTGGGTGTAGATGTGCTGACAACCACGTACACGGGCAATGTGCTTGGCCCAATCACGCACCAGGAACGAGAGCACATGTTGGGGCTTGTGCAAGACAAGCTTCTTGAAAAGATGGAGGAGTATGATCCTTCAGTAACCACTGAACTTCCTGAATACAAACGCAAGGCCTCGTTGTTAACCGAATACATGAAGCAAGAGTTTGACCGTGTGGATGCTCCCTTTGCACCGCTGTACACTCAGGACACCTTCAAGCACAGGTGCCAGGAAACCGGTTGCACCACCTTTGGGGACCAGAAGGTTTGCCCCAAGAACGGGAAAACTCTCGTGAAGGGTCAGAAAAACCCGGCGATGATGACATTTTTGACCAGACGTTACACGAAACAGATGGGGCAGTTGGTGGCCGACCCCTTCATGGGTTCTGGTAAGACCCGTGACTTGCTTAGTTTTATGCATTATGCAGCACTTACCTTGTAAGACAAATGTTAACTAAACTGAATATTTGGGGCAGGTTCAACTGGAGTTGGAGCACTCCGAGCCAAGCGTGCCTTTTTTGGGATTGAGAGTTGCACCACCAGCTTCTTCGGGGCTGTGTACCACCTTGCTCAGGCACTTGCTGAGATTACCAAGTCAGAGGAGGAATAGGCTAGTGAAATATGTTTGTTGGTGTGTATATTTGTCTATTTTGGCCCGTGAATGTAGCAGACTGGTTAAGTAAACAAGAATAATGGTAAGCCGGTGGCAGCGGTAAAGTGTAGGGAGTGTTCAAGCGTGGTCAGAAAAAAATGTCTAGTGTGTCCCGCATGGTTTTCTGAAATAATTAAACCGGCAAAGAGTCTACTAGCTAGGAAGCGTGAAGTTATTAGTCTGCATAATTTAACAAGAATAATGCAAAAGTGCACGGCTGTGGTAAAGTGTTGCGCGTGTCCGTCCGTGAAAGTGTTGCGTCCGTGAAAGTATTGGTACGTAAAAGTACACCTGAAAAATGTCAAACCGGTGGCAGCGGTAAAGTGTTGTGCGTGTTCAAGTGCGGTCACACCAAATTTCCCGCATGGTTTTCAATATTTATGAAAACAGTCGAAAGACTACCAGTAAACTTGAAGATATTAATTAGAATAATGTTTTAAGAAAACAGTCGGCTGACGGTATAGTTTTATTCGTAGGGAAGAAATACGGAATCTCAAATTTTTCTAAAATCACAGCTCTAAAATTCACAATTTCAAATGAATCTTTGGGGATCGGGAACCAAAAATTTTTTGATATTTTTGCCACAAATACCGTTTACTGAGGTTTCAAATTTTTGTGTTTCCATATTTTCACAGGGTAAAAATTAAAATTCCAATTTTTTAGAAACTTGAATTCTGGTTTTTCACCCTGTGATTTTTTCAATCCCCCAATTCCCCAATCCCCCAATCCCACAATCTGTGTTAGTTCTAAATCGTGCACTATGCGGTGTATAAATACGATCGTCGTACGTTTGGCCACGCGTACCCTGCACTCGTCACATAAAAAAATGAGCATCCAACAGTGCATGCCCCTTTCAGAAGCAGACGTAAATGCCTTTAGGGAGGAATTAAAACAAGATTTGGGTGACAATAAGCTAACTCCTACTCATGTATACTTGATCACAAGAATACTGACTATCTTAAGTGCGGGCCATGAGCGGGTCTCAAATTTTATAAGGCTATTCGATATTGCCAAACAGATGATACGTCATCGCTTGTCACAGGCGTACCCTACGTGTAAGTACGGAAAATCACCGGGAGTCTATCTGTTGTCAAATGATGTATTTCAAAATCGTTCTGATACAATCGGATTTCATTTCATCGACTTACAGCCTCTGTTAACAGAGGAAGCTTGGTCAGTCCAAACTGCAGATATAGGGACTAGCACGATGCTGTCGGAGGCAACGGAAGAGGCTGCAGAGAACAGGGCTAGCACGTTGCTGTCAGAAGAGGTTACGTCAGGCCAGACTCCAGAGGATACAATGAGCTTGATGCTGTCGGAACTAGAAACGGCCACCTCTCTCGGAGGGTGTTTGGGCATTATGGACCGTTACTGCATGTGGCAGTTTCTGCACGTCGACAAAATTACGTTTGCGAGTGATTACAATAAGGACTGTAGCGAGAGTTTGTTACGTGTGGACGCAAGTATGGTCGAGCACGTTTTGGAAGAGTTAGAACTGCACGCAATCAATCTGTTGCGTGCGAAGTTCGGAACGTCAGAGATCTCGCCTGGTAATACTATGATAAATAACGCAATGGAAGCATTACCTTTAACGGCAACGTTACTGGGTATACGACTTACAGCGACTGTGGACGACGAGCTTACGCGCGACGTATGTGGCGAGAACATATTGCAGATATTAGACTATATGCAACTCATTTGCAAGGTCCACGAATCTAAAGTGACGTTATTGAAACAACTGTTAATAAGCAGGTTTGTTAAGTTTAACTCCATCTCGACAGGCGCTTATCCGAAAGACGTGGTGTGCGACTTGTTTTTAAAATTCCTCATGTTTTGTACGTTTCCAATTGACCAGAACATGCCGAGTGTGGAAATGAAAGACGCGGAAACACTAAAATTGCACTTTTCAGGGCCTTACACCTACTTTTGCGATAATATCATGCCGGAAATATGTTTACGTCGTATTATTGCACTCATGGACATACGTCCGCGTACGGAAGCAGATCCGGATTTGCGTAAAGAAGTTACAGAGCTACAGGCGCAAAACGAAACAGGGCGTTTACCGCCAGGAAAAGCGGAACGCGTATTCGAGATTCTTGTCCGTGAGCACGAAGCCTACAAGAGATTCAAACTTAAGGATGTTACCCCACCGTCCCCACCACCTGCTTCACGTAACGTGAAAACCGAAGATAAACAACACACGAGTTGGAGCCATGATGCAGTAGTCGCGCGTAAGATACTTTGCAAACTCGCGGCTAAATGGCGCGTATTAACAAACGATTCCATGATTGAACCGAAAGAATTTGAGAGAGTTGTGGACGGCTTAAAAGATAAAGATCCCACCGTGTCCGCCGGGATGATTGCGCATATATTGCTTAATAAAAAAAGCTTTTTGAATTGCAGCGAACAATATTTTAAGGGTAAAGGCCAAAAAGTGAAGGCACCGCAAGTGTAGACGGAGGCGCAACCTGGTGATGACCGCTAACATGCTATAAAGTTTTCATCGTGATTGTAAATCTTTTTAAAAGGCTCGTCTTGATTTTGATTGTGCCTCACACAATGGTGTAATGTATTCGGAAATTGCGTTCACCACATCCCAACCTAAGGTACGACAATCAAATACAACCGTTTGGCCAAATTTTGCGGTCAAAGTCGCAGGGGGGGTATAGGAAATATGGTTATTTGCAGAACTAAGCGAAAATTGAAGGCCAAAATGTGGCTGTATAACAGCATACGACGCCCTCGTGCGCCCAATACACTCGTGTTAAAGGTCGCAAATGTAGACGGAGGCACGACCCAGCATTTCCTTTAAAGAGATGGCCGTGAGCATACTATAAAGTTTACATCGTGTTTGTAATTGTTTTAAATAGTTTCTTCTTGATTTTGCTATTGCCTCCCACAATTGTGTATCGTCTTCGGAAATTGCATCCATCGTATCCCAGCCTAAGGTACGACAATCAAATACATCTGTTAGGCTTTTGACTAAACTGTTGTACTGCATTTCAGTCGCATACAAACAAGGCTGTCCTATGTTACTAAAACTCTCACTATCCCAATCGGGTAGAGTTTTAAAATCAATAACAGGTTGATTTGGATGCAGTTTCTTCCAATTTTTGCATAAAAGCATTTTGGCTTGTTGATATGTCGAACTGTGATCTACTGTGAACCAATCGATTGATGATCATTACGTGATCGGCGTTAAAATATAAATATATGAAAAAACCACGCCCTCGGGGTGTTTTGGTGCAACCATTCCACGGCTCACTCGAAGCCCACTCGGTGAACAGGTAATCACCGTGTGCACCACAACCAATAAAAATATAGTGATGCGGCGACGCGTGACGGTCACCGCGACGATGCGGTCCTTGAAAACGCCTGCATGTTCCGCGGCTTGTCTGGCGATGGCGGTCTTGTTATACCTTCGCGTGGCGCGCACGCCGCGCTCGGGGTATTGGTCGGAAAGTCGACCGGCTTGCGCTTGCTTGACGACAAACGGTACGCACGCGTTGCATCTTCGGCACGATCGTTACGGTACCTACTCTTACCACACCGGTCAAGCCATTCTGCGTTCGTCCTTCTGTCTGCGGGCGTCTGACACAACCAACAACGGCAAGAGCGTGGCCTTGGCGACGTACACGACCAACATGCAGCACGAACTGCAGTGCGAGATTTGCGCAGCGCGATGGGCGTACGCTCGCGCGCACCAAATGGCGTACTGTCAGACCGCAACCAATTTCGACCCGACGCGCTCGATGACGCATAACAAACTATTGATGATCGCGGTGGTGGCTTTGCATTACGACGTCGTGCTTCACGTGGACGCGGACGCGTATCTCGCACCGTGCGCGCGTCTCGTACCTACAACGTGGTACGCGATCGACGCGAGCGCCGACGACGAAACGACTGCGTTGCCGGCCGGACCGTGGCCAGCAATTCTGTTTTCGCGCGAACCGTGCAAAGGCAGTCGACACCATCCGTACGCTCTGAACGCAGGCGTGGCCAGATACGATTTTACGCAGGTCGGCGCGTACGACGGCCTGCTGCGTTGCTACAACGATCATTGGCGCGCGGTGATGAAGGCGCCGTACAGCGAAGGCGCGCTCTTGCGAGAATGCCTGCGCGCGGATGGCGTGTTGGCCTCCGCGACCGGCATCGCAACGTGCGACTCCTTCGCGGTTTACAGGTCCGAATGGGATCCCATCTGGACCGACCGCCACAAGCTAAACGCCATTTGCGTCGCCGTGCACGCAGCTGGCAGCTCGCCGATGAAATACAATCGGATATACCCGGAATGGCACGGCCTTCACGAGGTCACGCGCCACACCCGCAATTTAGCGCGGAGACTGCACGTCGGTGACGCGCACTGGTTCGTGCTGCGGAGTAACGCGTCGGTGAATCGCCGCACCTCGTTGACCGTCTCGTGGAGTCGTGTCGTTCGCGTTTAAACCTAGCAGCCTGCACTCATCTATTAATGAAGCGCCCAACAAGCGTCAAATTCGCGTACCAGCTGCCGCCATACTGAAAAGTACGCGATAAGCCGAAAGCGGTGGCACCTTTTGAAGTTTTCATTGCACGCCTTCCGTATCACAATCGTGACCGTTTAAAAAATTAATTGGCCACCTCACATCGTTACTCGCGCGTGTTTGTTTTTTTTTAACTTCCGGTTTTGCTTTGAAAAAAACGCGGTGTCGCATGGACAAATTTGAATACATGCGCCGGGCGCACCCAATGGCGACGCTCTTTATTTTTAGGTACACGGACTCTACGTGCGGGGTCATGTCCGTACCGGTCAGGTACGGCGACTTTTACGTGCCAAACGACCGCGTAGTCGTGCAAAGGTGCACCCTGGCCGTGAAATCGAACGCAGACTCGGCCGGACTGCGCGTGCAGATCGCCGCGTCCAACTATTACGCCCGCGATCTGATCGCGTTCATACACATTTACATCGTTAGCAAACCGCGCGTGCAGTTCGGTTACGACATCGAAACCGCGGACGCGGTTGCCACGTTGCGCGCCGGTGACCGCGCTTTTGCCACGGTGCAGTTTTATGGACCGCGCGCTCCGCTGCCTTCCCGTCGCATCGAGGAGCTGATCCGGTACGGTCCGATGCGAGACGAATGCGCGGCGACCGCGGAGCAGCGGGTGCTGCACGCAGCGCTACGGGAAAGCGCCGAAAGCTCGGAGCCGTGTTTTCTGAGTTTGATCCGTGATCGTCGAGACGCCGCGCCCGCGCAATGCCGAATGTGGATCGACGTGGCGAAGGTCGCCGTGTACGTCCTCGGTCACAGGAGCCACGCCGCGCTTGCGCACGCCGACCTTGTGTGGGGAGTTTTGATGAACGCCACGCAGCTGCGGAAGTATTTTACCGAATACGCTTTTGCGGGGTTTTTTGAGAAATTCGTAGGGAACGTCGACACCTAATAAAAATATACATATTACATTTTGATTCTTGCACCCTGCCCCGTACCCTGCTGCTGTGCTCTGTTCGAACAATACCTAACAGTAAATGGCAGGGCGGTCCGATCGAGGGCCTAGGACATCGTCGTCGTGCATGCTGCATTCCAGGATATCGAGCCACGCAGGATTGTCACCGCGCGCTAAGCCTACGGCGCGTCGTACACGGCCACCTTAGATGGTTACGATGCCGATGTCGGTATCCGTCTCACTTGCGATGACCACTCCGTGATCACTACCACACTACGCGATACACGCAAAACCGAAACGAGGGGTACGTGTGCATACCCGTGCACGTACTGGGCTATGCGAGACACGCGACGACGCAGCGCAGTTATCGCATTACGGTAGGAGGGTTCCTTGTAATTTTTTTAGAAGTTCTTTTCTGCAGGGTCACAAACAACACACGCATGAAACAGGTGCGCCGCATGCACCTGTCATACGAATACGCAGAATCGAACCGAATTTAAATGTCGTAATTTAATACACGCGAAGGTTTTTCATTTAGTAAAAGGTTCATTCATGCGAAGCACTTAATTTACCGTGCTTACATCCGCAGTTCTCCCAAGACCTGTCGCATAAGTTCGCGATCCGCGGTAAAATATTGCGCGACCTGCCTCGGGCCCCTGCCGATCTTGCGAGTGCTGCGCGGCAGCTCGTAATCGGTGTGAGTCTCCGCCCACGCGCGAGCCAGCAGCGCGCCAAAGTGTTTCAGGATGCTCGCGCACGGCGACACGCCATTCTCCTTCAGGAACTGACTGATGGACAACGTCGGATTCGCGGGCGTTCCGCGGCGCCACCAAGCGGATTCCCACGCGCTCACCTGAGTAAACCGACCGCCACCGAACGCATCAGCGGGCGGTCCGCCTCGAAGTACCGTTTGCAGCCGGGCGCGTGGAACCCGGTCTGCACGTTTTGCACCGTGCCGACCTGCTCCGGTATGTTTTGCATGCCGTGCGTTTTGCGCCAGGATTTTGCCATTCTGCGGCCGAAGGTGTTTACGATGCCGGGTTTGGATCTGACCAACTCCAAATACCGCGCGTGTTCAGGCTCGTTCGGATCCGCTAAAAAATCCGCGATCGTGAGATCCGTGTTCTCCGTGGTGCCTCGTTTCTGCCATAACTGGACCCAGAGGCGCTCCTCGGGCGTCACCTCGCGAGCGTTCTCGCCGACGGCGGCTGGGACAGCTTCGTTTTCGTTGGTGTTGTTGGCGTTGTTGGTGGTGGTGGTGGCGACGCTGGGGTTGTTGGTGGGGCTGTTGTTCACCGTAACGTTGACGGCCGGCACTGGAGGCGGTGCTGCGATCGCTGGCACCGCCGCGCCCGCCCCCGTCACAGGCGCCAGTTTTGCCAGATTCGCGACCGTGTTGTGTATGTGCGCGCGGTACACGCCTCGCTCGGATTCCGAAATGCCGGGTATGTCCAGACAGCTTTCGAGCACGGATTTGATGTCCATCATATGTTTGATCTGCTGCTCGCGCTCGCGCTCTCGCATGTCGTGGTCGAAATTGATTTTGCGCTCCTGCATCTTGGTTGTGTGCTCCTCGCCCGATTGCTGCAGCTTGGTTTTGTGATCCTCGCCCAGTTGCTGCAGCTGAAGTTTGCGTTTCTGCAGCTGAAGTTTGCGTTCCTGCATCTTAATGTCGTGCTCTTCGTCCAGTCGCTGCTGCTGACGCTTGCGTTCTTGTAAGTCACAATCCATCGTCTCGGAGTCACGTTTGCGCTTGAGGTCCGAATCGGTCTGTCGCACCACCCACTCGTCGTCGGCTCCGGGTCGGCCCTCACGTGTGAGACCTTCCGTGTGCGTACCAGTGACCTCATCGTTGCGCTCGAGCACCTCCTTGGCGAGCGTCACGTCGCCTTCGCTGTAGCGCATGTAGACGAGCGCCACCTCGGCGTGCTTGGCGGGAGAGATCCACTGAGCCAAGCAGAGAAAGAGCGCGGGGTGTACAAAGACGGTAGGAGGTCCTCCATGGCCCATATGATGTTGTTCAATAAGAGAACCTTTATCCAAGCTCGAGCGCGTCTCGAGCTCTATAATAGTTTTTTTGGTATGCATGTTTTCCATGTATTTCTTCCAACGTCTATCGTTGCTAGCGCAAAACGCGTAGACATCCATGTACTTGTTGTTCAGGCAAACAGTAGTGTTTATCGCTGGTACAGATTCGTACACCTGTAAATAATCAAAACAACTTTTTTACTTAAAAAAAAAATAGCACGGGCCCATTTTCGGGCCCGTGCTTTTTTCAAACCATTGAAAACGTCGCTTTGATTGAAGAATATTGTAACACCCTAACATATATTAACAAGGGTAAGTGTAACTCTGTACATACAATCCTATGAAAAATCGACACGTGGTAAATAACATATGGTCTGTTAAAGCATTTACCGGATTTCTAAAGTAGGGCGTTATAATGGGGAATGTCTTGTAACACCCCTATACATAGGGTTGGCCAACGAAACATATCCACGTGGCAGTCATCATTGTATGACACGAATGACACGCACCTTGCCATTCCGCTCCCATCGGCGAGGTGTCTCTTCCGAGTCGGAGGTGTTCGCAATCGCGGGTACAAGATTTGGGGCCGCAATTTCCTCGTCCACAGCGTCCGTATCATCGATGGCGGCCGTGACACCGGCATTCGCGTGCACGACTATGTTCGAAGTGGCGATGGCCTGCGCAAAACACACCAACGTTTGCATACTTATGCACAACAAGACAATCAAGCGCAGTAACGTGACGATGTGCAAAGGTAACCATAAATATATAAAAGTACGAACATGACCAAAATTGCGCTGACGTTCACCTCGCCATTTCGCTCCCATCGGCGCGGCGCCTCTCCCAACTCCGTAGTGGTCGCGATCGCGTTTGGTGTCGCGATGTTTTCGTCCACACCATCAATGCCGACTGCGGCGACGGCGTCTACGTTCGTGACCGTGTTTGCACCGATGGTGACCTGCAGTCAAACAATCGCGTGTGTAACCCGTTTTTGCATAACGCGCGTTAACGTAAAAGGCCAAACGCTCGCGCACCGTGTGGGTTTGCTCGACGTCTTGAACGTTGTGGTCCGCATCGATGGCAGCGCGCCCCTGCGTACGCAAGCCGCACGACAAGACGGTCGAGCGTTAAATCATGTCAAGGTACAATATTTAACATGCATATGAAAGCACGATTATGCCCAGATTCGCTCTGATCGTTTACGTTCAAATCGTTCGGTCGCGTTTTCCAATGCGGTGCGGATTTTGCAAGCGGGCGAGAACCTCTTTTTTGTGCATCCCGGGGTCCCACTGGTTTTGCGCACCTCCACATCCAACGACAAACACTCCGCGGCGTCGCCCATGGTAACGTCCGCGAATGCGCCGTTGCCGTTACAACCGTCGTCGGTACTGTCGGTGCATCGCTCGGTCCGTTCGCGCCCGCTCCCGGTGGTGGGTGATTTGGTGGTCTTCGGTTCGAACGTGTAATCCGCGAACAGACCGGAGCTGTTCGCGGCAGCGTCGGTTTCGGCGACTACGACGGTGTTGGTGGATCGAATCACGGTGCTTGTCGCGTTGACCTCTGCAGCGGCGGCGGCTTTACCTGCGCTCGCTCGTCCGACGAACAGCACGGGGTCGCGCGTCGCGCACCCGCCTTCGACCCATTTTTGTATGGCCTCGGCCACGTCGTGCGCGGTTGCAAATCTGGCCAGAAATTCGGCCAGCTGCGGAGTGACGTACACGATTTTGGTGGTCGAGTCGATCTCGTCGCAGTGCGTCTTCCAGTCGAGCGTGAAATTCGCGACCAAGTACGTGCACAGCTCGTTGGGTTTCGTCTTGGTGCACGCGCACCAGAGGGTGTTGTTCTTGGCGGAGCGCGGCTTGCCGCTAGCGCGTTTTAAATTGCGCAGATCGTCTATCAGGCGCGTGCCATTGATGCAAAACCTGCCATGATCTTTCGAGATGCTAGGCGTATCGCGCGTGCACAGGGTGATCGTCGCGCCCGCCATCGTTGGTAGATGGGCACACTGCGACGGTGCCTATTTATACCGTTGTGTAAAATTTGTGAAAATATACAACCGCACGGCAAGTTCGCGCGCGCGCCGAAAATGTACCGCGGCACTTTCAACGTCGTCAGCCTCCGCGTCTCCGTCTCCCAGCTCGCATCGAAATCCACGTACTCGCAAGCGTCGACGGTCGCCTCCGCCGCGTCCTTCGTGATCGGTAGCAAGACCGCCACCGCGGGATGCAACCCCACGTCCCTAAGAGCGCGGCACCGCCGCACGAGGCCGGCGCGAAGCCCCGCGTCGGAGGCGAGGACCGATGCGGATCTGACGTCACCTGATTTGCACGCGCGTAACAATCGGATCCGCGTTTGCTGCACCAAAATGCGACGGTCGAAGTCATTACCGCTAGTACCTGACGTACAAAGTAGATGACATCATCATCGACCGCGCGCGATGAAATTATTAGCGTTCGTTGATATCGTTGTGGAATCGTGTACGTAAAATGGTACTGCGGCGCTCTATTCAGAAAGACGTGCAGCAACCCGTCCTTACCTGTTTATAAAGTCAGAGCGGTTTGCCTATCAATTAAGTTAAGGGTTAGAGCTTCCACCTGCACAGAAACCAAATATAAACCAGTTGGACCCGAGGCAAGTTTTAATTCCTGATAGTGATATATCGCAGGCAATGCCGCGTTCTTTCGATCAGATGTTATTTGACCTTATTTTTGGGCGTTTGGCGAATTCTCTGACGCGTGAAAAACCTAACTTTGAGTTCAAAGACGAGATTGCTTGGCTGTTGGCATTAACGTGTCGCACCGCTTATGTTTCGTACTGCACAGAGTTTATTGGTATGTTGTGAGTATTTCCATAATATGTGATGAATTTGGACCTAATTTCGTGTTGTGCAATCCTGAAGTGGTTTAGTAACTTCGCTCACTTTTCATACGTGGCGTCTGTATGTTTTACAGGAAAACCCAGTAACTTTCAAGCCACCTTTGAAAAAGTTATCAAATACCGCAAACGATACGAGGTTGCTGGACCGATTAAAAATCCGCTCGCATTAGATACCGATGTCTCTGCTCGGTCATATAGGAGTGAACCAAAACCTGAGTGCGTAGAGTACGCGAATTCTGAGCAGGAGAAATTGGTGAGAACCAATAGTGAGGTCGTTGAGCTCGTCGATGTTGCAAGCGCTGCTGAGAACTTGTTTCAGTTGCACTTCTGGGCGCACCGTATACCAGCTAGTATGTGGCCCGAGCTTACTAGAGAACAACAAACGTGGCAGACCAACGCTAAGGCGGTGTTGATTTCTTATTTTCAAGGCCTGGTGTGTTGCTTCGATAAGTTGATGCACCAATTTCTCCTGCAGCAAAGAGTAGCGACCAACGGTAATGTTATTCGTGTACGAGAGGTTCTTCTACCTTTCAACGAGCTCTCCGATATCGCGTTGAGAGAACAACTTCGCTGGGTTATGGATTCGAGTCGTGTACTCTGTTGGCATGAACCTACTGACCTTGCTTTTCGCGAACGGTATTTAGACTTTAAACGCGTCTACTTTTCGAGAATGTCCAGAGATTGGGCAATAGGCATAGATGCTAATTTTCAAACAAGCGACAGCTACTTTGCTATCAATGTCGTTATGTGGAGTATAACCGCCAAAGGAACTTCTTTATTGAAAACTCCGATATTTCTCAAATTGGTTACCACCGGTAAGGCATCTCTCCTTTTTATTTTTTTTATTCTTTACGTTTGCCGAGCCTAACAGGTGTTGTATGTTCGCAGCTTTACTCTACAAGCAGGGGTTTTTGCACAACGTGTTATATTCCGATGAAATTCTCTTTTCTTTGTTGGATATGAGCGACAAGCTATTTAAAGTGGCTTCTCCGCTATTCTGTTTCCCCACAAGGCGACTAATGTCGTTTTTTAACACTGATTTAAGCTTGAACCGAGAAAACATTGACGTTGTGCAAAAGTGTCTTCAGTCTGACCGCTGGTTACACGCGCTTAATATGCCGTCCTGTAATTTGGTCGGTACAAAAGACCAGAGATCAAACTCAATTTGCATATCATGGCAAGCGACTCTCACATCAGAAAGTCATAACCGCGCACAACTGGAAAGGTATATGGAACCGGCATACCCCGACACACCTTTTGTTGGTGTTCCAGAGCGGTAATGGGAAGCCACCGCCGTGGCAATAACAAACTGTTTAGTTTTTTTCTGGACTTGTTTATGGCCTCTGGTTCTGGACTTTGACCTCTACCACAACAACAAACTTCTGACAGTGAATCTCATAGCAAGCACCACTCTGCAAGTGGCTAGAGTTCACACAAGCAACCGCAGTAGTTGTAGATGGTATTTGCAGAACGGCAACACCCATCCTAGCAACATACCTATATATATATATATATTGAAGGGGCGATCCCGGCCAGAAGTAGACAGGTCCCCGCCTAGTAAACTTTCAATCTTGAGCTGATTATTACTTATTACTGTTTTGAGATTTTGTATGAACTTACATAATGGGACCGCCCTGCCAGTATCGGACAGGCTTCCCTATCTGTACCCTAGTACCTTTGGACTGTGCCACCCCAGCTGCGGTGTATATGTGCTCAGCCAGGTTCCGCTAAGACTCAACCCCCTTGTGTGTTTATACCGTTGTGTAAAATTTGTGAAAATATACAACCGCACGGCAAGTTCGCGCGCGCGCCGAAAATGTACCTGACGTACAAAGTAGATGACATCATCATCGACCGCGCGCGATGAAATTATTAGCGTTCGTTGATATCGTTGTGGAATCGTGTACGTAAAATGGTACTGCGGCGCTCTATTCAGAAAGACGTGCAGCAACCCGTCCTTACCTGTTTATAAAGTCAGAGCGGTTTGCCTATCAAATAAGTTAAGGGTTAGAGCTTCCACCTGCACAGAAACCAAATATAAACCAGTTGGACCCGAGGCAAGTTTTAATTCCTGATAGTGATATATTGCAAGCAATGCCGCGTTCTTTCGATGAGATGTTATTTGACCTTATTTTTGGGCGTTTGGCGAATTCTTTGACGCGTGAAAAACCTAACTTTGAGTTCAAAGACGAGATTGCTTGGCTGTTGGCATTAACGTGTCGTACCGCTTATGTTTCGTACTGCACAGAGTTTATTGGTATGTTGTGAGTATTTCCATAATATGTGATGAATTTGGACCTAATTTCGTGTTGTGCAATCCTGAAGTGGATTAGTAACTTCGCTCACTTTTCATACGTGGCGTCTGTATGTTTTACAGGAAAACCCAGTAACTTTCAAGCCACCTTTGAAAAAGTTATCAAATACCGCAAACGATACGAGGTTGCTGGACCGTTTAAAAATCCGAGCGCAGTACATACCGGTGTCCCTGCTTGGTTATATAGGAGTGAACCAACACCTTATTGCGTAGAGTACGCGAAATCTGAGCAGGAGAAATTGGTGAGAACCAATAGTGAGGTCGTTGAGCTCATCGATGTTGCAAGCGCTGCTGAGAACTTGTTTCAGTTGCACTTCTGGGCGCACCGTATACCGGCTAGTATGTTGCCCGAGCTCACTAGAGAACAACAAACGTGGCAGACCAACGCTAAGGCGGTGTTGATTTCTTATTTTCAAGGCCTGTTGCGTTGTATCGATGAGTTGATGAACCAATTTCTCCTGCAGCAAAATGTAGCGACCAACGGTAATGTTATTCGTGTACGAGAGGTTCTTCTACCTTTCAACGAGCTTTCCAATATCGCGTTGAGAGAAAAACATCGCTGGCATATGGATTCGAGTCGTGTACTCTGTTGGCATGAACCTACTGACCTTGCTTTTCGCGAACGGTATTTAGACTTTAAACACGTCTACTTTTCGGGAATGTCCAGAGATTGGGCAACACTCGGTCCGGATGTTGGTTTTCAAACATGCGACAGCCACTTTGCTATCACTGTCGTTATGTGGAGTATAACCGCCAAAGGAACTTCTTTATTGAAAACTCCGATATTTCTCAAATTGGTTACCACCGGTAAGGCATCTCTCCTTTTTATTTTTTTATTCTTTAC
>LGRX02020484.1:0-16298 GCA_001247695.2 Cymbomonas tetramitiformis
CAAGGCCGTGTGATGGCCAGCGCCCCTCCTGGACCGCAGTGCGGGGCAAGGCCGTCTGATGGCCAGCGCCCCTCCTGGACCGCACTGCTGGGCAAGGCCGTCTGATGGCCAACGCCCCTCCTGGACCGCACTGCTGAGCAAGGCCGTGTGATGGCCAGCGCCCCTCCTGGACCGCAGTGCGGGGCAAGGCCGTCTGATGGCCAGCGCCCCTCCTGGACCGCACTGCTGGGCAAGGCCGTGTGATGGCCAAGCGCCCCTCCTGGACCGCACTGCTGAGCAAGGCCGTCTGATGGCCAGCGCCCCTCCTGGACCGCACCGCTGGGCAAGGCCGTGTGATGGCCAGCGCCCCTCCTGGAAATATCTTCTTGCGAGGGTTGCATCATGAACCGTGGGCCCTAGCAACAACAGAGATGGAACTGTTGACGCAGGAGCGGCGGCCGACACATGCTGAGCTCGAAGGGCAGTTGGCGCGCAAGCTGGGGTCAGAGGACCTGGAGAAGCTTGTGGGGAAGTACTCCCTCGAGGACGTCCACAAGCGACTTGATGGTAAGGCGGAGCTGAAGGATGTGAAGGTGCTGGTGGAGGGACGCATTGCGGAAGTGGAGCAGCGAGCTGCAGAGCTGCAGAGGCTCAGCCTCGAGCGCCGCGCAGATCTTGACCAGCTCGCGAGGGACACCACGAAGGCGCATGAGCACGCCGCCCGAGCCGCTGAGAACGAGATGAGGGTGCGATTCTCCGCCTTGACTCCAAGCATACCACGGAGCCTGCCTCACAACTCCAGCACTTTGCGGCTCGGATGGCGCCCCCGATGCACGCTTCCGGCGCTGCATGCTTCACCGGCATGAGGTGACCGGCGCCAGGCCTTCGGCCGCAGATGCTCCTGGATCACGTGCCAGTTGGTGGACTTGTCTCGTGAGTGCATGCGAATTGTTGGTGGAGTGCCTCGTTGCCATGTCCGCGCGACTGCTCAATGGCGCCTTTGGTCTGAATGCGGGTCACGGCCGCGCAGGCCCTCCGCGCAGCCGCTGAGCAGGGATGGTGCTGGGTCACCGCTCATGCTCCCTGCTGCGGTGCTCTCGGCATGGCAGTCCCCGCGTTGGAGAAGGGATGGTTGGGGGGGGGTGGGGGTTGTGACGCCTGTGGCACACCAGGGGTTGCAGGAGCGGCTGGAGGCGGACCTTCGGGCGTGCCAGCAGCGCTTTGACAAGGAGATACGCGGGTGCCACGAGAGGCTCGAGGGAGCGGCTCGCGAGGACGCAGAGCGGGCCAGTGCAGAGGCGCGGGCGGCCAGCGATCGCCTGGACCAGGAGGTTCGGGCGCTGAACGAGGCGCTGACGAGACGTGTGGACCCCCTTGGGAAGCCCGTACTAGCGATGCAGCAGGAGCTGGCGGAGCTGAAGATAGGTGTAGCGAAGGAGCACACGGCGCTGCAGGTCAACTGCCAATCCTCAGCTGTACCATTCCATGTGATAGCGCGAGCCGTTGTAAGAATGACTCGTTGATTGTGTGGCCGGGTCTAGTGCACTCAGATGGAAATAGGGGACGCTGTGAGGGTGGATGTGAGGCATGGCGTGAGGGGGTTAAGTGAGGCTTTGTGAGATGGCATAAGAGGCAGGGCGAGGGGTTGACTGGAGGGGATGCGATATGATGACAGGGTGAGGGGTTTAGTGAGGGCACGGATAGAAGGGTTAACTGATTGGATTGGGGTGAGGGAGGAGAGCAATTTTACGGGAGATGGCGCTGTACCTACGAATCTTGTACCCACGATTCAGTGTCTTGCCCTCCGTGTCTTTTTTGATTGGCTGCATGGCGGGCGGTGTGTCTCCTGCATAACTTGTGGTTGGGATTGGATCCGTGCGTGTGCGCGGGGGATCAAAGGATTCAGCACACACTTCGGGACACTTATCCGGATTCTGTGTGTGTGTGTGCTTTTCACGGCCCCGCCCTGCTCTTGATTTGCTTCTCACATCCACTGGGATGAAGGTGGGCTGGCTTTTGTTGGCCGATCTCATGCCGTTGAGTGTGTCAATGCTTTTTGGGGGGGGTGCCCAGAGCGAGTAGGGGAGACCTTGGTGGAGCGTGCACCGCAGCTGGGGATCCCCTGTTTGGTTTAAAACCTTTAGCTTGCCTAGGCTTGCGCAGCGGAGTGGAATATTTCCATGACGGACCTGCGGTGCAGAGCTGAATGAGCTCCCAGCTACTCCACATTTTCGGCTGTGATTCATGTTTGTGATGAGTTTGCTTTGCGCTTGGTTTGGGATGTGTCGAAGCGGATGGTATCCTGCCACGGCCCCGCCCTGTTCCTGAACGCTTCTCGCTCCACTGGGATGATGGTGCGCTGGCTTTTGTTGGCGGATCTCATGCCATTCAGTGTATCTATGCTGGCCATTGCCGGCTGAGCTGCGGAATACCTGCCCACTGTCTGTGCACGCGGGTGCGGCTTCTGGAATAGCTTGGCTGGGGCTCAATCTTTGTGCGGCTCTGCCGCGCCACTTCCGGCTATGGGACCTCGGGATCGTGGCTTAGAAAGGCTCCGTTTTAGGCATGTCACCTGTTCAATTACGAACTGATTAGACACTGACTCTCAGAACTATCGATCATATGCTGAGTTGACTTTCTCTGTGGAAGAGCCTCGACGGCTTGAACGAGCAAAATGCGAGCTGGCGGGTCATAGCCCCCTCGTTTCTTGTTGAGCATGGCGAGACGTCTTCCTGTGCAGTAGAGGCCCCGCCCTCGCGATGACGGCTTGCATGGGTGAGGCTGTGGAAGTTGTCGGAGAACTTGATATCCCCCCTGCGGTCTGCGACGAGGGCAATGCGCCGGTCGCCAGGGCCCACGGGTGGCGCCCCGTCTCCCCTTGCAGGAAGCAATCAAGAAGAAATCTGACCGGGACAAGACGGACGCGTCGCTAGCCGAGCTGCAGCGGTGGGCTCGCGCCTCCTGCCTACATAACTAATTTCCCCTGGACCCCTGCTTACCACAGCCCTTTGTGCCTGGAGCCTCCGTGCGCGCCGCAGGAGAGCTCAGCTGACTACAGCGGGCGCACCCTGACTGCAATGGCACTGAGTTGGGAAGGGGGTGCGCACAGGGGCGTTGCGTCCCGAGCGGAGGCGACCACTCTTGACAATTGCTTCGCCGATCTCATCAAGCAGCTGGAGTTGAAGTGGGCTCTCCACCTTCCCTCTGTGTCTATCCGATCCGACTTCCAGTAGCCTGCTGCCTGTACGGGGGTGGAAGGCGCCTGGCAGAGGGGTTATTGAGAATAACGTCTCGGACATGGATGGTATGCCCTCGAGTCGGGTGATACCATCCATGTCGCGAGATGGAATACCATCCATGTCCAAAGATGTCCAAAGTATAGGATAACTTTTTACGACATTTCTCAAAAAATAAAAATTCTGACAGGGCCGATGGTGGCTTCTCGACAAGAGCTCCATAATTTTGAAACAGTTTTGAGCATCGGACAGTGAAAAAGTTGGTAAATTTAGGTCAAAGATTGATCGAACGTGATGAAACAGACATGGGTGGTATTCAGCTCGAGTGGGATGGTATTCGGGCCGAATACCATCCTCCACAGACGTTATTCTCAATAACCCCTCTGCCTGGGCCCACAGCATTTGGATGTGGCGTCAGCTCGCAGGGGTTGCAACAGTCAGTGCCCATGTGCTTTCTACTCCCCCGCAACCCCCTTTCAACCTCTGCCCCTTTGGCTACCAGTGCGGGAATCTCTCACCTATTTGTCATATCGGATGGTCGAGCCTCCAGAGGGCTTCAGGACTGAATTCAACAGAGCAGCGCGGGTTCCTCCTATTTGCCTTGACGGAGAGTGGAGCTCAGGCACTTGATTGATTTGATCCGACGGAGAGTGGAGCTCAGGCACTTGATTGATTTGGGCACTGGAGCTCCAGTCAAAGAGGATCTCTGGCAGGGTGTCCCTGCAGCGATTGATGGGTGCCTTGGGTTTGCTGGATGGGGGAGAATATAGGGCCAACTGCGCGGATATGGAGCGCCGAATCACGCGGACAGAGGTTGCTGCAGAGATGAGCCTTCGGCCGAGCACGATGGAGGTGCGGGGGTGGCTGGAGCAGCGGGCCGACAGTGTGGAGGTGCAGGCAAGCTCTCGCCCAACCCGTCTCACCCCACCCATGCAAATACCAAAAGTCGGATCCCAACAAGGGGCTGTGGGGTTTGCGAGGAGGGAGGGTCGGGTAGGCGCTCCTGGAGAGCCAGGCGCAGCAGCTGCAGGAGTACCATGGGTTCGCCGAGCAACGGATCGCAGAGGTCCTTGAGCGAGCCATGAGCACCCAGGCAACCCTCCTCTCCCGGGCCGCCACAATTGTGGTCCTTCCTCGGCCGCTTTTGATTTCCAGACAAGACGATGGAAACCAGGAAGTAGAAGGTGTCTTAGTGCAATTTGCAGCCGTCATCAAATATCATCAAAGATCATCAGTGAAGACCTTTACTAGGAGACGGGACGCCATGCCTCATCTCCAATGCAGTCATCCCAATTCCCGTGGACTGTATCTTGGGGAAGCGGGTTCATCCCATGCTTGTCGCTCTCGGTGCCCGATCGAAGGGGTAGGGGGGGTAGCTGCTGCCAAGTCTACTCCATTCTGTGCCGTGGGATTTGATCGAGGTGGAAGACTTGGTCAGCGCGACTCAGTGCCCACCGGCCCGATGATGTCCCCGCAGGCCTCCGTGAAGGAACTCCAGCGAGGGGCGGAGGAGCAGTGGCTTGAGACACAGCGCAATGTGAGCACTCTGCACTCGTGGTCGGAGGAGCACCAGACGCGCCTCACGGCCCTGGAGCGCAACACCGACAGCCTACGCCAGCAGGTGCCCCTCACCTTCGCCCGCCGAGCTCCCTAGCAGTTAATTGACCTCGAGGTGCGCATACCACTCTACCACCGGCCAGCTGGGCGGCTGCGTACCAGCATCTCAGAGCTGGTTGTATGCGCGCTAGGCTGGCCACCACCAATCCACACAGGCCACTCTGCCACTCTGGTGCATCGCAGGTGGCAGAGTGGCATTGCAGGTGGCAGAGTGGCATCGCAGGTGGCATCGGAGGTGGCATCGTGTGGATCGCAGGTGGCAGAGTGGAAGAGTGGTGTCGCAGGTGGCAGAGCGGCATTGCAGAGTGGCCTGCGTAGATTGGTGCTGGCTAACATAGCGGGCATATAACCAGCTCTGAGATGCTCGAGACTTCAGGAGCTCGCGAGTCGGGGAGTTGGCAGTGGGTGTTCTGCGGGTTTGAGCCAGAGGAGATTCTGGAGGCGGAGAGAGTGTTGGAGAGAGGCGTCATGGTGCGGCGCAGATGGAGCAGCAGGCGGCCACACTGCGGGACGAAGCCTCAGGGCAGGCCTCCGAGCATGGGGCCTCTCACAGCCGTCTTCAGGACCAGGCAGCAGCCCTGCAGCAGGTGGGCACCTGGAGTGCCCGACCATGCGGCTGCCTCGTGTGAGGCTCCAGCTCCATGTGGCGATCGACATGTGTGGACCATCGGCAAAAGGGCGCCCACCTTGCTCTCGCACTGCGTTGGATGTAGGGTCCCTCTTCACTCCAACACGCTCGTGGCAGAAAATGAGTCCCCTGCCCGTAGCTTAGGGCCCTAGCTCCCGACTTGCGCGCACTTACCCTCTGTGCCCGGAGCTTGGTTCCTGGCGGACCTTGGGTAATCCTCCTACCCCTCACCACGCCTGAGCTCGCACCGACTGTACTGTCGGCCTCGAAGTTCTTCGAGATGCGCCACTAACCACACCCACACACCGCTGTCTCGAAGGCCGTCTGTACCATGCGGTCCGACCGATATAGTTTGACCCATAGCCTCACTATGCCGGGACGAGGCGGTCACTCGCACAGTCTCCCACCGGCAAGCTCCCCGCACGCTGCGATTTGCGGCTGTTTGGGTCTCTCTGCCCGAACTTGCATGCAGGCCATTCTACCGCCTAGCGGAGACCCCAGAATCCGTGTGTTGCGCCAAATGCGCGAGTGCCGATCCTCCAGGCGATGCGCATGCTCCTCCCCGGAGCTCACTCTCGGGGCATGCCCGGCGAGTGCAGGACCTGGAGCAGCAGCAACAACAATGGCAAAGTGGGACGCGGGAGGCGACCGCGGCAATTGCTTCCCTGCGGACACGTATGGAGGAGACGTATGCGACCCTGGCGGAGGTGAGATTACCCTCCGGGCATCTCTGAAGCGTGCGGGCGGTGGTGACAATGCGCTCATCTAGCATGTCTGAAGCGTGCGGGCGGTGGTGACAATGCGCTGATCTGTCATGGCATCCAAGCGTGCGGGCAGTGGTGACGATGCGCTGATCTGGCATCTCTGAAGCGTGCAGGCGGTGGTGACGATGCGCTGATCTGGCATCTCTGAAGCGTGCGGGCGGTGGTGACGATGCGCTCATCTGGTATGTCTGAAGCGTGCAGGCGGTAGTGACGATGCGCTGATCTGGCATCTCTGGGCGTGCAGGCGGTGGTGACGATGCGCTGATCTGGCATCTCTGAAGCGTGCGGGCGGTGGTGACGATGCGCTGATCTGGCATCTCTGAAGCGTGTGGGCAGTGGTGACGATGCGCTGATCTGGTATGTCTGAAGCGTGCAGGCGGTAGTGACGATGCGCTGATCTGGCATCTCTGAAGCGTGCAGGCGGTGGTGACGATGCGCTGATCTGGCATCTCTGAAGCGTGCGGCGGTGGTGACGATGCGCTGATCTGGCATCTCTGAAGCGTGTGGGCAGTGGTGACGATGCGCTGATCTGGCATGTCCTGAAGCGTGCGGGCGGTTGTGACGATGCGCTGATCTGGCATGTCTGGCGTGCGGCGGTGGTGACGATGCGCTGATCTGGCATCTCTGAAGCGTGCGGTCGGTGGTGACGATGCGCTGATCTGGCATCTCTGAAGCGTGCGGGCGGTGGTGACGATGAGCTGATCTGGCATGTCTGAAGCGTGCGGGCGGTGGTGACGATGCGCTGATCTGGCATTTCTGCAGTACTGAGCCCCTCACATCCGATGGTGTGTGAGTCCTCCGTCCTAGTTGCTTATACTGCAGGGGGTGATGGGGCGCGGGGGGTGAGAGATGCGTGTTGTTTAGGTGCAGCGTCTGGAGAAGAAGGTGGAGCACGTCGGTGCCAAGATGGTCCGCCTTCAAGAGGACCAGCTTGCCGCCACCCGCGATGCAGACGGTGTCTACCCTTGTCCACCTTGTCTACCTTGTCTATCTGGCCCCTTGAGTCATCGTTGCTACACTTCAGTAGTGTGCCGGATCTGCAGTAGATGCCCCTGACTCGGCGTGTGCGCGGGGATACAGAGTACCGCCTCCAGCAGGCCGCCATTGTGCAAGATCTCGGCATGCGCCTGGAGGTACGTACCCCTTCCTCCTTAGCCCCTCCCCCTCCCCCTCCTCTGCTGGAACAGCTTGTGCCGCCCCCCAGAAGGCACCTCATGGGCAATACGGTAATAGGCCGCTACGGTGGTGGGAAGGTAGTCACCTGGGCCGTCGATGACAGCAGCAGTTGCACCGCACTGGATCGGCTGGCCAGCGATGATGCAGCTCGTGGAAATCCGTGCTCATTCCAGGCGGCGGCAGCGGCGGCATGGACGATAACTTCCCAGGGAGATAATTTCTGGCACAGAGGTGGTGCTCATGAGCACCTTTGTTTCACAACAAACTTTGAGTACTTCTAGGGAGGTGGTCTGCAACCGGGGTTGCCGAAGAGTCAGCCCAACTGCAGGGCCTCACGGCTTCTGCAAGTTCCTTCCTCCTGGGCGGGCGGGTGTGGGAAACTTTTTGAATTGGTAGACTCGGAGCCCGAAGTTCTCGCAGAATGAAGTGAAGTGAACTGTCGCAGCTTATTTCAAAAGCTCCGAAAGTCTCTTCATCTTCACGGGCTCCGCCCAAGCGACACAAGCCTTGCAAACTGCACATCTGTGTTGCATGCTCCGCATGAACACAGATCTCGCTCAACCAATCAGAAAGCACCTCTGTGTTCCGGCTCTGCCTGAACACAGATCTGACTCGACTGTCACGGCTCCCTCGTGACACCGTAGCCAATCAGAACACAGAGAAGTCGACCCCGCGGATTCCTCGGCTCTGCCTTGAGAAATCCTCGGGGAAAAATCCGCAAAAAACTCACATGTCCTCGTCGAGCCTCGGGCTCATTTTTTGCAAGCAGAAATTTTCTCCCCCGTACTTCCAAAATAATTGAGAAAAAAATTTCTCAATTATTTACACAAGTACTTCCCAGGGAGATAATTTCTGGGACAGAGGTGGTGCTCATGAGCACCTTTGTTTCACAACAAACTTTGAGTACTTCTAGGGAGGTGGTCTGCAACCGGGGTTGCCGAAGAGTCAGCCCAACTGCAGGGCCTCACGGCTTCTGCAAGTTCCTTCCTCCCAACCGGCTGGCGCTTCAGCTACCCAAATGCCGAAGTGGCTTTCTGCCAGACTTGTGCTTACCGATGCACTTCCACTTACATTCCACTTGTTTCATTCTGGCAGCCAGCCTCTTTGGCAGCTCCAGCCTCCGTGCCTCAGTCAACTGCTCATACCTCTGGTATGCATTTGAGACCCAGTCTCCTTGCAGTTTAATCAACAGGTGGTCTACCCCGAGGTTAAAGGCCACCGTGGCCCCCCCTCTCCGAAAACTGTGTCCCGAGTACTGACTCGGGTCAAGACCGATCCTCCGGATCAGCTTCTTCACCTCCCCCACGAACACTCCGTGTGTCATGGGCACAGTCCTGCCCCTTGACTTCCACAGGAAAGCTGGGCTCTCCGACTCTGCCGGGGTTAGCTCAAAACACTTGGCTAAGGCCCGTCTCGGGCACAACATTCCTCCCGTGGCCCTCATGGCCACTCTGTGTGTCCTTTCCTCAAATTGGATCACTTTCGAGAACACCAGTGTCACCCACACTGTCTCATTCCTCATCTCAAAGTCCTTTCTTCTAAGGACCCGCCTAACATTAAAGGCATCCACTTTTCCAACACAGACATTGTCTTTTCGAAGCAAGCACAACAAAGCAGTCAACATTGCTGCCCACAAAGTCACCATGTTACAGTCAATAAAATTCATTACTTGATACATTCTTGCAAGTATAAACAATGTAATTGCGAGCTTCTGTTTTACTTCATCTCCTAGCAGCCTCTTCAGTCCTCTCATAGTCTGAGCTACTTGGAATCGGTGGCTAACAGGCACCCACTCAAACTTCGCCTCTAGATGCAATCTTCTCACACCGGCTGTATAGCTCTTCAAGGTGGAGACTTTACAAGTCTGTGACTGGAACACATAAAACATCTCTAGATCCTCATCTGACACCGGTACCACCGGTCCTTCTCCGAAGGCTAGCATAAATCTGACAAAGGCTCTCTGGCCGGTCGTGTGATTCTTCTTTGTGTTGTCCGCATCAGCAACACTCAGGATGAAGTTCCACCTGGCTCTCAGCCATTCCTTGGGCTTTGCATACTCTGCATTGCCCCTTTTCCCCCCTCCATGGTCAGTCACAAACCAATTCTCTTCCATGCTCTCCCCTTCGGGGCTGTCACTGGGCAGACTACCAGCACCACCGGCCACCTCGTGGGGCCACAGTCCTTTCTCAATCCCCTTACCCCATTCGGTGAGGTGAACACATCTGTGTCTACTGGGATGTACTCAAGGATTACAAACAGCCCGGCCTCAATGGCTGGCACCACAAGCTCTAGCCAGAATCTCTCAGTTGGCCAGAAGGGTAGCACAAACACTGCAGAGGTTGTGTTGGGCGCTGCTCGCTTCTCCCTGAGGAAATGAGTCAGAATTTCCCACAGCAAGGAGAAGGGTGGGTTGCAGTACACATTCAGCCCCCTCCACTGTTTCATCAAACAAGAGTCCTCCTTGGACCACCAAAGGAAACACCGGGAGTTCGCTCCCACTTCATCACAACATGCATCCACTGCAAAGGGCCCGAGCGGCCTAATCTTGTCCCACAACCAGTCTTTCACCATCCAGTCATCCAGGTCCCTCGGGGCCTCTCTCCTTGACCACCCCCTCAGCAGGTCCTGAAACCTTCCCATCTGACTCCTACTCAGAGCGTCAGCCAAGTCATTGGCCTTTGTGGAAATCCTTTTCATTACCAGCCTCACATCATGTCTGATAGTCAGCAACAAAATTTCCTTCAGTAAAGGAATGAATGTTGCCTTCCCCCACAGGTTCCTTGTCATCAATCTGGCTGCTTCATTGTCACTCCAAATGACAACCTTACACCCTCTCAACAGGTGCCCCCACTTCCTCAGGGCCCAGAAAATCACAAACAGCTCCAAATAGTTGATGTGGCTCGAAGCCACATCTCTGAAGGGGCTAAAAGGCTGAACCTTCCATTGCCTCACCTCCTCCCACTTCACTGCGAACCATCTTCCCCCGAAGAAACCACCCATTCCTCCGTCCACTGCCTCTTCCCCGGCAGCATCCACTGCAAAGAAGTCTCTCACCACCGGCCTTCGGTTCAGTACCACAGCCTGACCATTGTACTCTTCCAAAATTTTGGCCAACCACATCAAGTCCCGACTGAGGTCCCTCGGTACCGTGTCATAGAACCTCCTCATCTTACCAGCTCTCCCGATAAAGTCATACACGGACCTCAGAAACATCTTGGCCCCGTACACTACCCGTGCACAAAACATCAACTGGCCCACCAATCTCTGCACTTCCTTTACTCTCACTGTCTTCCGCATTGCCATCTCCCTACAGGCTAAGGCCACCTTCTGGACCCGACTCTCCTCCACACTCATCGTCACAATCCCCAGTCCTGAGTAGTTGGACTGCAGTCTAATTCCTAAGAAGACCAAATCCTGTCTAGGTGACTCCACCTTCTCCGGGGCCACCTCAAATCCCAAATACTCAACAAGCTCCAGCAGCATCTCAAAACCCCGCTGACAATCCTCTTCCGAGTCAGCCACCAAAATAAAGTCATCTAAGTACATCACAATCCCCGGGAAACCTCTCTGCTGCATCATCAGTTTCACCAGTTGAGTTATGTCGTGAAAGAGCCCCGGGGCAGCTTTAACCCCGAACGGAAACCTCGTGTCAATCCTCAGCACTCCTCCGAACTCGCTCGCCAAGAACCTCCACAGTGGCGCAGCAATCCCCACAAATCTGTACGCACTTTTCAAGTCGATCTTGGCCATATAACTGTATGGCTGCAACAGACCAAAGGCTTCCTCCACAGACTGGAACCTTCTCTTGTCAATCTCACAGTTGTCATTCACTGACAGTCCTACAGGTCTAGACAGGTCGTGCTCAATCCTCTCTTTCACCTTTCCATCCACAACTCTTAGTACAATCCCAAGAGCAGACACACCGGGCACACTTTCAACATCTGTGCGCACCATCCTTCCCGCTGCCTCTTCCTCTTGCAGCTTCATCTCGACCTTCTCCTCGTGCTCCGGTGGCACATAATTCTCCACTCGGAAGAACTCCTCTGGCTCAGCCTGCTGCCACGAGAAACCCGTAGCAATCCCCCGAACCACCGCCTCCGCGCCCAGCAACCCCCAGGCTGCCTGCGCCCATCTGTCCGCCCGCAGCGTAAGTGGCGACACCACCGCGCCCACCGCCTCCACATCTTGCAGGTACTGGCGGTGGTCTGCCTCCGGCACGCCGTATGACGCCAGCGAAACTCCCACCGCGGTGAACAACGCCAAGAACTTCGCTGTCCAGGTCCTCTCCGGCTTGCGCGCCTTCCCCCGCGCTGCCTCACCCTTTCCTCCTGCCGGTTCCCGCAGTACAGGCGAAACCGGCTCCTGTACCTCCTCCCGTTCCTCCTCCTCCACGGCTAGTCACTTTTCGCATTCCGACGCCCCGTGCGCTGCCGACTTACACTTGCGGCACGCGTGGATAAAACCACAATCCTTCCCTTTCTTACACCCGCGCGCGAGCTGAAAGAAATCACAGACTGCGTCCTTCCGGTCACCTTCACCTTTCCAACCTTTGTCCCGGGTGTCACGAGTACCCTTCCCTCGGCTGCCCTTGTCGTCGAGTAGACGCCGGCTCGCCTCCCCCAGGGTCTCCAGAAACGAGTACTGGAAACGGAAACCCAACTGTATTGGGTCCCACGACACAATCCTACCCGCAATCATGTCATCTCGAACCTGCGTGTCAAAGTCATAAAGGTCTGCCCACGCATACCTGTTGTCCAGGCTCACAATCCAAGAAACATAGTTCAAAAAATGCTCCCGTTCCGACTCAGGCTCGATCTTTTCCACCATTTTCATGTTCTGCGCTAAGAACTGGGCTTTAGTCAGACGCGGAACTGACACCGACTTCATCTCTCCCGACACTGGGTCAGCAATAATCTGCTTCCTCAGTTTTGCGCAAGGCGCCTCCCGCAGAGCGAGGAAAGAGCTTTCACCTTTTCCGGTTGCGGGCGCATAGCCCGCCACCTTCTGCATCAAGAACGCGTCCATCCGTCGCTTCAGTTCCTCGTCCCGCGCAAGATCATCCGGCGAGATACCTGCACCTCTCTTACCTTTCTTGGTCCTTTCCGCTGTCGCTACCTCTTCCCCCTCTTCAAACACAGTACCATCTGCCTCCTCCTCCTCTTCATTCTCACCGTCGTCCTCCCGCGCCCGCTTGTCGCTGGTACGGTTCTCTGACGCCGACTGCTGCGGCACCTCCGGGAGCTTGAACTTCAATCGCGTCACCAGCACCTCCACGCATTGCTCTGCTGCCTCCCCCAACGCTGCTACGAAAGCCGGTCTGTCCCTCGCCGGAGGTTTCAAGATCGCCTTCTCCGTCACCTTACCTTGCCCGTCTCGCACCGCGGGCATAAAAACGCCGGACGCCAACCCGAAGTTCAGAACTTCCACTGCGCTCTCTAGCTCCGCCTCCTCAAAGAAACGAATACACCGATCCAAAGCTGGTGCTACGGTGTCACACTTCTTGTCCACATTATTCGCCATCGCCAGCATCCGCGTTACTGCACGCAGGTCCGTGTACGCAGTGTCGCACTTCTCCGATCCCACGTTCGTTGCTTCATTCGCTGCTGCCATTGCTGCTTAACGTTTAAAATATTCCACGAGAACTTTTTCGAAAAATTCAAAACTTTTTGAATTGGTAGACTCGGAGCCCGAAGTTCTCGCAGAATGAAGTGAAGTGAACTGTCGCAGCTTATTTCAAAAGCTCCGAAAGTCTCTTCATCTTCACGGGCTCCGCCCAAGCGACACAAGCCTTGCAAACTGCACATCTGTGTTGCATGCTCCGCATGAACACAGATCTCGCTCAACCAATCAGAAAGCACCTCTGTGTTCCGGCTCTGCCTGAACACAGATCTGACTCGACTGTCACGGCTCCCTCGTGACACCGTAGCCAATCAGAACACAGAGAGGTCGACCCCGCGGATTCCTCGGCTCTGCCTTGAGAAATCCTCGGGGAAAAATCCGCAAAAAATTCACATGTCCTCGTCGAGCCTCGGGCTCATTTTTTGCAAGCAGAAATTTTCTCCCCAGTACTTTCAAAATAATTGAGAAATAAATTTCTCAATTATTTACACAGGTACGTACCCCTTCCTCCTCAGCCCCTCCCCCTCCCCCTCCTCTGCTGGAACAGCTTGTGCCGCCCCCCAGAAGGCACCTCGTGGGCAATACGGTAATAGGCCGCTACGGTGGTGGGAAGGTAATCACCTGGGCCGTCGATGACAGCAGCAGTTGCACCGCACTGGATCGGCTGGCCAGCGATGATGCAGCTCGTCGAAATCCGTGCTCATTCCAGGCGGCGGCAGCGGCGGCATGGACGATGCTAACAGGGATTTTGACTAGAGGAAGGACCACGGGAGCCGGGAGGGAGGGTTACACAGGAGTCTGGCATGGTGGTGGCAGCTCAGAAACAGAGCTACTGCGTGGAGCTTGGGGCGGTGCAGAGCGGCCTGTCGGATCTGCAGCAGGAGGTGAGTGCCGCCAACAAAGACCTGCAGGGCCAATTGCGTGCAGTCCAGGCTGAGGTGTGGCAGACGCTGTGGTGTCTCCAGGTCTTGCCTTCGCACACTGTGCCTACCCTCGGCGCAGGTCTTGCTCCAGCCGTCCGGTCATGTCCTGATGACGTGTAATCAGTCTCTGCATGCGCTGCGGCGACTGGGGAGCTCGCATTTCCCCATGCGACTTTCGAGTCAGGTGCCACAATGTGCAGACCATCGATGGGCTCTGCACTAATTGGGATGCCCCCCCTGCTGTCCCCCTGCTGCCCCCCTGCTGCCCGCTCTTCCCAGCCTCTGAGCCGCGACCTTGCCACAGGGAAATGCAAGGACACGTGTCCGGCACACCGATGTAACGCAGCGGTGGTAGTGTGCCGGGTGACGCTGGGGGTGCAGGTGCGCGAGGGCCGCAAAGGCATCGAGCGGGAGATGCAAGCTCGGACGGAGGGGCTGGAGGAGGGGCTGAGCACGGAGCTGCACATGTGCGCGGAGGGCCTCCGAGTGCAGCTTGATGCACTGCACGAGCGCACCTCCGCCACGGAGGCTGGGCTCAAAGAAGAGCGAGCCCGCATTCGGGTGGGGTGGGAGCGGGACATGGCTCAGCACAAAGAGGCCACAGAAAGATTCGCGGACATCGAGGCGCAAGCGGCGGCACAGGTGCCCCTCTCTTCTTCTTCCCCTCCCCATCATTCCCACATTCCCCCTTCGCAGTGCGTCCGGATGTGGAGGCTCGCAGCTTCAAGCGCCTGCCGCTGCATCTGCCAAGATCTTATCCCTGGTCACTAGTTGCTCGCCGCTGCATCTGCCAAGATCTCATCCCTGGTCACTAGTTGCTCGCCGCTGCATCTGCCAAGATCTTATCCCTGGTCACTAGTTGCTCGCCGCGCGCAGCATCTCGCTCGCCCCCCTGTTTTGCTATCGCGCATTGGTAGGGTCAGAGTATGGATACCTCTGACCCTCTGCCCCTGTGCCCGGCTAGCCATATGCCAGCTTCGATGCTCGTGACTGGAACTACGGCTTCAGTGGAGCGAGGTCAGGGGAACACGGCTCGAGTGTACCGCAAAATGGTACAGCCACTTATGAGCCGTCGATTCAACACAATGGTGCAATTTATGATCGAGCGGTTTAGAAACGATGCAAGCTCAACCCTTGGGCTGCCCTAGTTTAGTTTGCCCATTTCTGTTGACCCGGCCGCCGGCAGCATGTGATCGCCGCGAGGGCCTTGGCGGAGGCTGAGAGCGTGCGGCATCGAAAATGGCATTGCATGGTGCATCGATGGCGTGCATGACCGGGGTCCCAGCTCTTGACCTGAGCTGGTTGCGAGGCCCGCCAAGAGGGGCAGATGGAGAAGATGCGGCACACTTTCGAGGAGACATCTCTGAGGATCGAGGGGTCGAATCAACGGATTGATGAGGCACATCAAAATATCGAGGAGGCAAATGCCAAGATGGATCAGATGTGTCGCACAATAGAGAAGACACATTCGAGGAGTCTGGAGGAGACACATGAGATGATCAAGGAGGCCAATCAACGGATCCAGGACACCGCTCAACAGATGGAGGCGACAGGTCAGAGGAATCTCGAGGAGACACATCAGCGGATTGAGGACTTGGGTGCGGCGCTGACAGACGTTGATCAAGCTCTGCAGGTCCAATCCATGCCCTCCCTTCGCTTGCTCACTCATCCTTCCAACGTCCTCCCCTCGGCCGAACAGACCCTTCAACGTCCACTCCTCCGCCGTCTCTTCAAACTGTTCCTCTTCTTCGTAGAACAGACCATACAACGCCTGCATTCCCTGCCGTCCCGTCTAGCTGCTCCTCCTTTCCACCACACTTTGGTGCCCCTTCGACGCCCACTTCTTCGCCGTCCCTTCATTATCCGGTGCAGCAGCAACCAGGTGGGCGTTGTTCTGCTTTGAGTCCAGGAAAGAATGGGCGAGGAGCGTGCAAATCATGGAGAGCAGTTAAACAATATGTGGGACTCCGTGGGAAAGCTCTCTGAATCGCAGGATGCAGCGAAAAGCAGCCAAGAGGCCAGGTGGCGCCCCGGCATGGCTGTGATCTCCTGCCATCCCCACCCAATGAGTTTCTCCGATGTAAGTGCACCTGGTCCACGGGCGTGGCAACTTCAACCAGGCGTTTGGACCTCAGCGTCACCGATAACGACCTCTTTGAGTGCCTCTCACACAGGAGGGGGCTGGGAGCTGCCTGGCCTAGACGCCTCGCGGCTCTCTCACAGGTGGGGGCTGGGAGCTGCCAGGCCTAGACGCCTCGCGGCTCTCTCACAGGTGGGGGCTGGGAGCTGCCTGGCCTAGACGCCTCGCGGAGCCGCTCCCCTCCTCCGCTGCGAGCCGCCCCCCTCCTCCGCTGCG